>MUZC01003858.1:854090-864907 GCA_002072015.1 Radix auricularia
GTCCGAGATTTGTGACAGGGGGAGGGGGAGTTAAAAATGTTTTCTTAAAAATAGCGTGACCTACTTCATGGACGGCCCCATTCGGAATAATATCAGTTTCATGAAAATAAATATGAGGTGATTATTTAAATATGAAATGAAATATAAAGGTCACTGTGATGTATTGAGAATGATGAAGAGTAGCAAACAAACAAAAAAACGAAATATTAAGTTGAGTTTTATATAACGATACGAAGTGGATGTGTGGATGGGTATTAAACGTAAAATATTTGAATAACCTTTGGCTGTCCGTTTAATCTCTACATCCATGACTTTGAAATACACATTTCCCATAATTCTTGTCACAGAAATTAAAAGATGATATAGAAGCGAACTTCTACAAAAACAAAAACTATGAGATATCACCAAAGGAATACAATGCCCACGTTGTTGCCCTAGTGCTCAAAGACCTCCTTGCTGAACTGCCCACACCGTTGATGTCCACGCCAGAATTTGACTTTTTCTTAGATATGTTTGGTAAGACGTGGTTCCCTGGACATTACTGACGAAGTCCATCTTAAAGCTTTACTAGTATAGAGCAACTGACATATTTTGTCAAGAATCTTAGATTAAGACTTTAGACTTGCTTAGGCTTGACATCCGTCCTCATTGTCTCTAAGTCTGTCTCCACTGTGTGTGTCGTGTCGTAGTAATAATATCATTTCAAACTTAGTTTACAATTCTTCAAATTTACATTGCGATAAACATTTTTTTCTCTTTCTTTTTAAATGTAAGGACAATATATGGAACAATTTCTTAACCATATTATAGTGTTGAAAAACAATGCCACTTTCCGTGTATGTTTCTTAGAATTTTAAGCTGTAAAAAGTAAATGTATTTTGACGGATGTACGTGAAGTTAAAGAAACTCCTGTTTATGCCTCTAAAATTATAACGATTATTGTAAACCATCGTTAAAACGAAGATAATGACGAGTAATATCCCCTAAAAAAAGCGAAAGTTTCCATCTTGTCCGTTTGTGTGAAAAAGTCCACGAAATTCTCAGCCTCCTTTTAATGAAATATTCTGATAATAACAACACACAAAGAAAGTGCACTCAGTAGTTTCTCCTGTCACACATTTCACTTATCCATTTTTCTTTGCTGTATTCTGGGTGAGGCACTGTATGCCAGACTAGATAACAAATAAACTTTCTTATAATTTATTGATTAATTTGTAAATATAAAAGTATTAGAGTTTTAATGTTGAAACACATTTTCCTTTACAGAAAGTGATATTATGTTGCAGCACAGACTGGAAGGAATAAATCTGTATATTTTAACGATGAGTCCAGAACATCGAGATTCGTTGCAGGTACATTTTAAAAAGTTTGAGATTCATTGCAGGTATATTTTTAAAAGTTTGAGATTCAATACAGGTATATTTTTAAAAGTTTGAGATTCATTGCAGGTACATTTTAAAAAGTTTGAGATTCATTGCAGGTACATTTTACAAAGTTTGAGATTCATTGCAGGTACATTTTAAAAAATTTGAAATTCATTGCAGGTACATTTTAAAAAGTTTGAGATTCATTGCAGGTACATTTTAAAAAGTTTGTCGTATTTTCAATCACATGTCCACAATTTAAATTGATGAAATATGTTTTGTAAACACCCACTGATTCTAGGACTATCAACTGGTACCCAGGAACCCAACGAAGGCCAAACTTTGGCTCTTCTGTTTTCACATTGCCGCCCATGAACAAATTATCAAATTTGTGCTTTCTGTTTGAAATACATGCGGTGAAATGTGTTTAACATGAAAACGCTCTAGAATAAAAATCTGACCAAGGGAAATAAAATAACGTCCCGACAAACAACAATGTATTTTGATACACATTTTTTATCTGATCACGAAACAATAATTTCGAAACACAACCAGATTGAAACTCTTTAAATGAATAAAAGGAAAACACGAACCGCCCAGCCAAGTGAGCTGGAAATGAAAGAAAGGCGTTTTTTGTTTTATTAGTAATAGTAAAAACGCTCCTGCTTGTATTATATGTCAGGACGCGAACTTGGCTTTCAAATACACCGAAAACATTAGTTACCGACGAGGCCATTTTTAAAAATCTTTCCCTTCACTCCTCAGTCCACTCCTATCCCCATAATACTTTTAAAAAACAAAACATGCTCTGTTATTGGATTTTTTAAAAAAAAGTTTCATCCGTTCACTGATTTTCACTGTAATAACAAAAGAAATTAATATATATTTTTTTTTTTTAAATATGGCCAGAAAAAGGGTTGAAGATAAATAGAGATAAAAAAAAAAGATTTTTTAAAAAAAGTTTGTATAAGAGGACTAAAAAGAAGAAAATAAATGAAAACTTACAAGTTCAAGTACTTTGATTTCATATGACTAAAAACGTGAGGCGGGCGCTTATAAGGTTTTACATATTCAGTTCACTTATTCTCTTACTTAAAGATATCTCTTTTGCCTTCTTAATTATAATTCTTTAATTTTTATACCTGAAACTTATCTTTGTGTTGGATTTAGAATCGGCTTTTGAAACACCCGCCCCACGCTTTTAGTCATATTAAATCAAAGTACTTGAACTTATTAGTATTCATTTATTTTCTTCTTTTTAGCCCACTTACAAAAAGGGTTTTTTTTTAAAAATCTTTTAAAATCTCTTATATTAACTTTACCGTCGTCCCTTCATACTATCAAGCTGAAATTTCACACCAAGACTTGTGTTGCGTCACCTAACAATGCATTGCATCACATTTTCAGATCGATCGAATGTACCATAATTAAATTATTGCACGTGTAACTTTTTCTCTATAAATGTATGGTAGCCGTCTGTTGTAGTTGACATCCACGTGTTTGCTAGAGTTCACTCCAACCTTCGGTGACCACACCCCCACCCCTGCACGTCCCCGTTTGACATCAAGAGAGTTAAGTCACGTTCAGGCGGTAAATGTTTTTTCGCGGTGCATATTATTTTAAATATAATCAATACTTTTAGTCTGTCTCATATATAAGGGATTTATAGTCAAAAACTTTGTTTTTACGGGTTGTTGTTTTATTTGCCTCTATTTATTTGTATACAAACACCGCCCAACGTTTTAATACCACGGGGATGTGGTCACGGGGTGAACTCTTTGGCACGTGAATGTTAACAGCAGACGGACACAAATGCTCAAAGATAAACTAAACAAGCATTAATTTAATTACGGTACATTCGATCGATCTGACATTTTGATACAATTCATTGTCATCCAAGATATTTATGTGGTAAAATTTTGAGATCTCTAGAACCATCAGAGGTCGTTTAGTTGTACGTTGGAAGATCTGAAATTGTGCGGACAGACAAAAAAGACAGACAAAAAAGACAGACAAAAAAGACAGACAAAAAAGACAGACAAAAAAGAACGAAAGCAAGTTAATAAAAACGTGGTAAAAATGATTTCACTAACACGTTCAACGTTGTAATCAAAGTTACTTAATTAAATAGTTACTACCGCCGCCAAGCGGACATTAACATTCAAGCTACTGATCTGACTGAACGTTACGTCATTGCTGACATTTTGTTAGAATGTTCGGTTTACTGTGGGTTTTTGTTTATGAGCTGGACGGTATTTACAGCATGAATAAAAGTGTGTAATTTGTAGTGCATTAAAGTTGACAATAACGTATTGCTGGAAGCGTGTCATTGGCTTTTGTTTGAAATGACGTGCACTGATGGTGGTTAGGTTTCATTGCTTTGTATAATAGAAATGATGGCGAAAATTAAGCGGCGTTTCGTACGGGTACACGGGTACCCGGGAAGTTTTTTTTAAAAAAAACAATATTGACAGCCCTACTAATTACACATATTCTCTAAATACACCGTACAACTTATTACACGCAAGCACTAAATAAAAACACACGTACCCATTGGTTACCTTGAAATTCTAGAATCATCCCCAAGGTATGGAAAAAATAATATAGAACTTTAATCATACATGTGTTTATGATTACTGGACATCGTAAACTCTAAACCTTGACGTGAAGCCTAATTTTATTTTATGTGATTCGTTAATTTTAAACTAATACGTATATAGAAGCCCATACACATGCCAATTATCACTTCTCACTGAAATCATTACGATTTTAAAATCAGCGTGCTGCTTAACACTTTTTAAAGTCACATTTTAAATCTATTTTAATAAGCATATGTATTTTTAGGGCTGTTATCGATTAATTTAAATTTAATCGTTAACTTTTGAAAAATTACCGAATAATTAATCTATAATTTTGATTAAGCTAAATATAAGATGTATGACGTCATGTAACTGAAAATTTCAAGGGAAGTAACCAAAACAAGCAATTAACATTGTTTAAATTTAAATATAAGAGCTTTTTTAAAGTTTACACCAATAAAATCTTTTTTTTTAAACGGAGAAGTTTGTACGTAAAAAAAGCAAACTATTATTAATTATTTATAAATAATCATTTATTGATAAATCGGAAAAATTAATTATTTAAAACAACCTCTTCAATTTAATCGCTATTATATCGATTAAAATAATTTTAATCTATACAATTTTTTACCGATTAATCGAGAAATTGATCGAATATTTCGGCAGCTCTAGTATTTTTTAATGGAAAAATATGTTTACATTTTCAAATATATTTTTCTGTCAGCTCAAATAACTTTAGTCATTGTTCTTTAGTATAAATACTAATTAACATAGCATTAAAATCTAACCAGGCCATTAAAAAGTTAATTTGTAAGAAATATTGTTTTTTAAAATTAAATTTAAAAAAAAAACATTTAGGTGCGACATTTGTTTAGTAATCCGAGTTCACCGCCCCCGTTTTCTGTTCTTGGTTATGTAGTTCTGTGAATCAAAATTAAATGAGAACTGAGAACTGCTGTACTAACTAGTACTACAACAGGATAGAACACAATTGGGACTTGAACTTCCGTCGTTGCAGTCTAGCCTGTGAAGCAGTCGTGCACCTGTTGGTTTCATGCCTCGCGCTGGACATAGCGAGGGGAACAGAGGCGGTGAGAGAGTCGTGCACTCAAGACAATGTTGTATGGCACCGCACAGATATTACCCCAAAGCTTGAAGACTGTATTCTCAAATGGAAAAGACGTAAACAAGGTGAGGGTTAGCCTGACAGGACGTAACAAAACAGCGAAAACGCTGTTTTGTTACGTCCTGTCAGGCTAACTCTTACCTTGTTTACGTCTTTTCCATTTGATTTTTTATAAGCCTGGTTGCAGTCTCACCCTTCATTTTGTTTAAGACAGTATTCTCCAGCTTACAGAATACGAGATTAGATTTAGATTAGTACACATGACCGGACAAAAATGTCAAGTTTTGTCAAGTTTAAAAACAAAAATAAAATGCTTCACTGCAATGTATGTATGTTCGTAATGATGACTTTTATTCAAGGGGAAGTGACGAGAAGCTTTTAAGTTTTTGAAACGTGCTTGCTTTTAAAATAATTTTTGGAAAATAATTTAACACGAATTTTTTTTCTCGTTGAAGATGCTCCTTGCACTTTTACACACACTTACAAAGAACAAGAGATTGACAGTTCAAAAGTGTGCTGATATTTTTGCACCAGTCTTGTTTGCTGTCCACCCGAACTATTCGGAGCAAGAGAAAATAAAAAAGAAGAAAGAATTTGTTGACATTACTAGACTTTTGGTGCATTACAACGAATTCCTCTTTACGGTAGGTGAAATGTGTCAGTGTCAAACATGATTAACTCAGTTGTTACATACTCAAGGACAGTGATGGTGAACCTGTTTTGGGGCCCGAGTGCCAAAGATTCAAATCAAATCCACTTATTATGTATTATTGTATTTATAGCAAAGTGCCAACACTCCAATGAAACGCGTTATTGGGTTTTTTGCTTCGCTGGTTTGATAAAGCCGGCTGATGAGGCTCTACGTTCCGGCTGATGAGGCTCCTCGCGCCGGCTGATGAGGCTCTGCGTGCCGGCTGATGAGGCTCTACGTGTCGGCTGATGAGGCTCTGCGTGCCGGCTGATGAGGCTCTACGTGCCGGCTGATGAGGCTCTGCGTGCCGGCTGATGAGGCTCTGCGTGCCGGCTGATGAGGCTCTGCGTGCCGGCTGATGAGGCTCTGCGTGTCGATTGTGGCACGTGTACCATAGGTTCGCCATCACTGCTCTAGGAGATATTTTACTAAACAACTTTTAACTTTTCTTCTAGTTACTCATTTATATTGAGTTTTTCAATAACTTAAATGAGTTAATTCTACACTCCTCATAACTAGTTCTATGACAAGGATTCTTTATCGTGTTTTCTTCAAAAAGAATATTTGCCATTCAAATAAAAGACGAGGTTCTTCTAAGACATACGTTTTTATTGAATGTAATAAGATTTCAAGCAAGTCCCGCCACTATACGCACAGTCTTTTTATCAAATACGTTCATCTTCGTAGTTCTAACCCATGTACTAATGACGTCATACATTGACATTCACAGGTACAACCTGATACACTACCCATGTACAAATGACGTCATACATTGACATTCACAGGTACAACCTGATACACTACCCATGTACTAATGACGTCATACTTTGACACTCACATGTACCACCTGATACACTACCCATGTACTAATGACGTCATACATTGACATTCACAGGTACAACCTGATACACTACCCATGTACTAATGACGTCATACTTTGACACTCACATGTACTACCTGATACACTACCCATGTACTAATGACGTCATACTTTGACACTCACATGTACCACCTGATACCTGATACACTACCCATGTACTAATGACGTCATACTTTGACACTCACATGTACCACCTGATACACTACCCATGTACTAATGACGTCAAACTTTGATACTCACAGGTACCACCTGATACACTCCAGGATGTGAGAAATTTGCATTACTACGGGCCTAAGCCTGATCGGGTAGGTAATGTATAATAGGCCTTACCTTGTCTTTGATATTACTTTTAACATCATTTTTTAAAAAATAAACTGAAAACCAATTTTAAAAATCTACTTAGATATTTTGTGAAGTTTGTCTACACATTTGTCTTTTATCAAATTTAATTTTAATATTTATTATTTAGCTAGAGCATCTGTATACGTAATATTCGTTATGCATGCACATAACACACACACACATACACACACACGTATGCTGTTTTAGGGTCTGTGTCCATAGTGTCTATTTCATTTTATCTAAATGCTTATGGGTCTTTGTGAGACCTATCTTGTCTCGTATGTTATTGTGAGACCTATCTTGTCTCGTATGTTATTGTGAGACCTATCTTGTCTCGTATGTTATTGTGAGACCTAACTTGTATGGTATGTATCGGTGAAACCTATTTTGTCCCATATGTATTAGTGAGACCTATCTTGATGGTATGTATTGGCGAGACCTAGCTTGTCTCGTAAAGTAGGTGATACCTATTTTGTCTCGTATGTATTGATGAGACCCATATTGTTTGGTATTTATTAGTGAGACCTATGTTGTCTGGTATGTATTGGTGAGACTTATCTTGTCTTGTATGCATTAGTAAAAACTATCTTGTCTGGTATGTATTGGTGAGACCTATGTTGTCTGGTATGTATTGATGAGACCCATATTGTTTGATATTTATTGGCGAAACCTATCTTGTATGGTATGTATTGGTGAGCCCTATCTTGTATGGTATGTATTGGTGAGACCTATCTTGTCTGGTATGTATTGGGGAGACCTATCTTGGCTGGTATGTTTTGGTGAGACCTATCTAGTATGGTATGTATTGGTGAGACCTATCTTGTATGGTATGTATTGATGAGACCTATCTAGCATGGTATGTATTTGTGAGACCTATCATAGCTCATATATATTGGTGAGACTTATCTTGTCTCGTATGTATTGTGAAACCTATTTTGTTGGGTATGTATTGATGAGACCTATCATGGTGAGGTATCTGTCAGTCATCTGTCATTCAGGGTCTCAAACGATTATCCTAATTTCGGCGCATGTTTATATTTTCAGAACTGGATCCCTGATGTGAGCCTAGCACTAAAATTACCAGACTCTGAAAAAGTGGTCAAACATTTGCCATTGTCACCAACAACAACAGCCGGGGAAGTTTTGGCATTTGCCACTGAAGAACCATTGTAAGCATAAAGCCTCAGTTTGTTTTTAAAAGTCATGTCTTTCCATTTTTAAGAAAGACTTGAGCTTAACTGAGTTATGATCATCCAAGAGACCGTTGTAGTCGTTGGGGAAGCGCATGGACACATCATCAGACAACGATCTAATATTTTGCTTGTCTTGAGTGGCGGCCAATAATTAATTCAACCTCATTCCCGTCTATTCTTTTATTTTGTCAAGGCAACTTTTCTGCTGTCGAGCTCTTTGCTTCAGTGCCTTGAAGGATGATTTTTGTCAGGCGATGAATGAGCCACGCCAGCTTGCGTTTATTAACTGTCGCTATAATGGTTCCTTGACGACCCGCAATGGAGGTTAATCTGTCACATACATACTCATTGGTCTTTTGTTTTAGATAAGAAATATTGGAGGCTTCAGGCAAAAACGAAGGTCAGGACAGACACAATCAGGGATTGTGCCCTCAATGCTGCCTCAGAGGATGCCATGAAACGCAGTGTTAACTTGTTCTCAAGCGCCTGTACTAACTTTGGTCTGTCAATTAACACAAAGAAGACTTAAGTCCCTTACCAACCCGCGCCTGGAAAGTCTTATGTTGAGCCCAACATCACTTTCAACAGCCAGAAACTCAACGCAGTGAAACGTTTCACATACCTAGGCAGTACACTGTCTCAAAACGCCACAATTGATGACGAAGTGAATGTTAGAATTGCCAGGGCCAGCTCCACTTTTGGCAGGTTGTTCCCGAATGTCTGGAACAGAAAAGGCATTACCACCCAGAACAAAGTGAAAGTATATAGGGCTGTGGTGCTCCCTACACGACTTTATGTAAGTGAAACATGGACCGTGTGTCAACGCCATGCTAAAAAGCTGAACCACTTTCACACAACAAGCCTCAGGAAGATCATTGGCATAAAGTGGCCGGACAAAACTCCAGACACAGTGGTACTGACCAAAGCAGGACCTTCCGTGCCTGGATCGGTTTCGACAGCCATCTGCGCACACATAGGCAAAACCAGTCCCAGCAACCCTCGGATGACTAGAGTGGTCCTCGTCGACTCGACAGACAAACGAACAAAGAAATATTGATAATTTATCTCATGCATGTATCTGTTTTCAAATGCCTGCAACTTGCTTTCAGCGGCTCCCATTAGTGGCCAGGTCTCACATCCATTCAAGACAATACTTTTATCGGGATCTCTGTGAGGCCTTAATGTAGTCTATGTTCCAAACAGTGTTAAAAGTAACAATATCTAGCCTCGTGATTACAAAATTATATAACTTAAGTCAGGCCCCTACCATTTAGGCCTTTCTTATTTAGGCTTAGTTTTCCTCTTAAATTAGGTTTACGTGATATAATGATATTTACATATTTATTTCGTAAGCTTAGCAAATGTAATTCGTGTTATTAATACTACGTTCAATTGATCCCATTTCAACACAGGCCAGTGGAAAGCTATATGAAAAAACTGAGGAGTGAAGTCCTGGGAAAAAAGTCAAAAACGTCAAATTTCTTGTGGGAAATGGGAGGAAATATTGGTAATAAACCTAGTACTATATATTTATATCTTATTTATTTAAATATTAGAAACAGAAACAAAACACAACAACAAACCTGACGAAAACAAAATATCTAAAGACATGCACTGAATATTAGAGCAATTAGACAATAGCTAGAAGTTGCGGGGTTTTTTTCCCCTTTCCATATTCAATTTTTCTAAGGCGTGAATGTTGCTTTGATGAATTAAAAGTTTTGAATGTGTCATAAATCACGTCTTTTGTCAACGTATTTGGCTGCCAATTGAAAGTGGTGAATCTGTCCATTTTAACAGCATTACAGAACCATATTTTCAACGATCCATGGATGTTGAAATGAAGAATTATGATTGGAATAAAGTTCAAACTTGGTTACGAATATATAAAAATAAAAGTTGAACTTTGTTCATGGTCATGACAATACATAAATAGGGACTATTTGTTTGATAATTTTTTAAATTTTTAATCTTTTTTCTTTTCTTTTTTTTTTATTTTTTTATTTTTTAAATTTATTTTATTGTTACTTTAAAATAACTTCGAGCTTAATTCAGTTTCAATAGAACACGCACAATGAAAACAATTCCCTATTAACTTGTTTTCAATATATATTCTCATCACAACTTAGATGAAAGAGTCTTGGACCCTAAGACGAAAATCCTCTCGCTGTACAGAGTGAACACTTTGGTAGATTTCGTCATCAAATCGTGGGCGGGATACAACACCAAAATGGAATTGAAGTTTTTAGGAAAAATAGTTGCCAATGAACAACACAAATAACATCAGAAGCAAAACCCTTTAAACGTATCACAATATATGGAGCATATCATTTGTATTTAAAATTATTGTTTGTGATACTGTTGTTAGTTAAATATCTTTTACATTAATAAAAAAATACAAAACCCTTAAATATGTTTCTACATTATTTTTTTTTGTTTGTTTGTTTTAGCCCCATAACCTCTTTTTTCGAGGTCGTAGGGGATTCTGTTGTTTCCATTAAAACAACTTCAATTTAATTTAAGAAATAAAGCTTTTCTTTTGATCTCTAACATAGACATTTATTGTGTCATGATTACTTTCTAATTAAACTATATCTTTACTTTACAGCGTTAACATAGTTTTTCTAGGATGGGGGGGGGGG
>MUZC01003869.1:15761-28120 GCA_002072015.1 Radix auricularia
AACTGAACTCTTAATGTCCATTCCCTCGGGCAGGCATACCGAAATGTTTTTGTAATGCGCGTTAATAATTTAATTCCCCAATCAATTTTACACGATATAGAGAAACAAAGCTTGAGTACAATGGCGATTAAAAAAATAATAAATCATCACTTATTTTAGAGCCCGGCCCCTTAATTTCGTTTTTTTTTCCTTTATTTTTTTTCAAAGCTTTATATATATATAGATTTATTTATCCATTTGCTTGGAAACTTGGACTTTTTTGCACACTTCCGTGTAGTTTTTGGCATAGTAATTTTTAAAACAGATCACGCATTGGATTCTTAAATAGTCATTTTTACTGAGATCGTTTTAAGCTTTATATCTTGTCGTGAATGGGCCCTGGGGCCCTTAATGTCGTTTTTTTTTTTTGGCTTATAAAAATTCAAGAGTCTATAAATAATTACTCTAGGAAACTGAACTCTTTATGTTCATTCCTTCGGGTAGGCGGCCCCAAATTTTTTTTTTAATGCATGTTAATAATTTAATTCTCCAAAGCAATTTTACACTATATTGAGAAACATAGCTTGAGTACAAAGTATCACTTATTTTAGAGCCTAGCCCCTTAATGTCGTTTTTTTTAAAGCTTTTAAATTATTATTTTATTTATTTGTTTGCCATGAAACTTGGATTTTTTTTCGCATTTCAGTGTAGGTTTCTGGCAGAATTGTTTTTAAAACATATCACTCATAGGATTCTTAAATTGTCATTTTTACTGAGATCGTTGCAACGCACGACCGGGTCTGCTAGTTAGTTTATAAATTCCACAAGAGAATGCAACAATTTAAACATGCCTAGTATATTGGTGACATTATATTTACAACTCTTGTGTGACGTACGTGAAATCCTGAAATAAAAGAATTGAAAAAAACAACAACACTTGTGAGCTTTGGAGTAAAAAGTTATGATAATATTGGATATTTTAATAAGTCCTCAACTTGCAAGAATCACTGTATTGTGCGACACACAAGATGACATCCTACTTTCCTGCACGAATGTTGGGTTCCTAAAGGACTGGCCATATACCTCTTCCAGCGCATACCTAATAATTTTTTAGAAAACATTAGATGTGACATCAATGTGCTAATTTTAGATCAAATGCCTTTGATGCGCATATACTTAGCAGGGAAACTGTCATTAGAAGATCGAAATCAATTTTAGGAATTGTCTTGTATTTAAATATTCTAGGTCTATCAACAATGCAATGATCCTTGTAATATCAATAGTAACATTAGCGAGCTTAATTGCGAAGGTTTATCACATCAAATGGTTTTTGACATTACCGCTGCATTGTTCGTTAGCTGTCTTGCTATGCCTTGGCAATTAAACATTTTTAAAAATTTAAAATGTAATATATAAAACAAGCCGAATTCATACTTAATCTTATAGGGCAGTAAGCTGTGTAGGGGCTCATTTTGCTATCAAATCAGTACAGAGGAAATCATGTCAAAACGGGAAAAGAATGCAATGGTACATGGTGAAATGGAAAAATTCTTGCCGGTCATCTGATACAAAAAAGTTTGAGAATCACTGGCTTATAAATTATTTAATGTCTTTTACATAGCTTTACGCGTGTCACAATATTACAATGTAGACCTATACTAAATAAATACTTAATTGATAAAAAGTGATTTGAAACATTCTTATTTTCAAATAGAAAATAGTGGGGTTTTTGTTTGGTTTTTTTGAGGGGGAGGGGGTCAAAGTTTTGTGACGTACTTTTGGAGGGGGGTGGTCTACGATTTTGTGACGTAAGGGGGAGGGGGTACAAAATCGACCAAAATCGCGTGATGTCATTTATGGACGGCCCCTGATGCGTTTTTTTCTTTCTGCCTCTTTCAGTTTTTCTATAGCTTTCAAAATAATCTAAAAATGGCTATATGGTATATTCACTATTTTGTTTTCTGAAACCTTGCTTGTAAAGTAGATATTCCAAACGGTTATGGTCATGCATTAATAAGAATGCGTAACAACGTTCTAGACTACTAAGATAGATAATGCGTTTCAGTTGGATTATCATGTAAACAGATAGAATTAATGACTTATTTGAGCAAGAGTTTATTTTATTGCGTCTTTCTTAAACGCCTGTATACTTTCCAGCCATAAAGAAGAAGTATTGACACATGAAGATTCCATGCAATCCATTATTTTAAGGTCGTTATTTATTAAAAGTCATTTCAGAAATGTAAGATGATTCACTTTTACTTCAATGAAATATTTTAAAGATTCTAAAATGTCTACTTCCTACTTCTTTATTTTCAATCTTTAGATATCCGACAAAGGGCCGTCCAAAAAGTACGTCACGCTCTTTTTGACCATTTTTAAGTCCCCCCTCCCCCCTGTCGCAAACTGTCACAAATCTTGGAGGCCCCCCCCCCCTAAAGTACGTCACACTTTCGTACAAAAATATATATTTTTTATTAACCAAAAAAAAAAATAAAAATAATAATAATCAAATTTAACATAAAACACTGTGACGCCACACATGTTGACACCCCCTCGCCCTTGTCACAAACTGTCACACTTTATTACGACCTCTGGAGCGTGACGTACTTTACGGACGGCCCCTAAATGGACTTGTTTAGTGATTATGTGAAAATAAGTGAAATATATGAAGAGCTATCGAATACAATAGAACAATATGGGGTATCTTGTTCCTGAAAAGTATGATTTTCACGATCTATATCTCTTAAAATTGCTATGAGCTTAGTTTGAATTTTAGGTGACACTTTTTAAAACTTTTTTCCATAAAATGTTCTGGGAGTGCTCGATTGTACTTGGCAAGCAATGCATCGGTTCCGGAATACTATTGCCTTTATCACCAATAGTATTTTTCCTCTCTGTGACCGAAAAAAATTTATTTACACTGCCGTACATTACTAAATTAAAAAAACAAAAAAAAACGTCCTGCAACTTTGTTTCTGTCGATTCTTTTTTTAAATTTAAATATAATCTTTAGAAATGTTGAGCACGTTTTCATGGGTGGCTACGTTTGGATATATGAGTGCAAAGTTTTCATTTCATTGCATAAATAATGTTGTTCATTATTTTTGTTGATGCTTGAAATAAAGAGACATTAAAATAATAATGTTTTGGTAGAATAAACCATGTAAGTACGCCAACACATTTTCCCAGTAGTTTATTTAAATTAAAATCAAACTTGTATCAATTTTATATACCATAACCATAATGTCATATTCGTACCCTAATTTAACCCCCATTGTTTTCCACTTCAATGGCATTAGTATAAAAGAACTTTAGATTCAGAAAGGAGTTTGAACTTATGGCATTTGAAATGTTCACGTATATAATATAGTTCCTTTATTTCTTTGAATTTTGTTATCTTTGCTTTTATTTTATCTTAATAACCTTTATTTTAACGCTTTTCATTTTTGAAGCTAATTAACGAGGAAGTAGCCACCGCCCCTCCTTTAAACACAGTGTGCCGCCTCGAGCATTGCTCATGTTTCATGTACAATAAATTTTGATTTCATAACAGGAGCGGCTGTCAAATTTTAAGTTAACACTACTTCAGTGATACAATATCAAACTACTTAAGTACTTTTCAGGACAGTAGCATTAGTATCAGAAGAATTTATATCCAGTAAGGAGATTGAAGTTTTGACGCTTGAAAAGTTTATTGTCTTTTATTTCGATTTTCTAATATTTTTTTTCTTAGACACTAATTAACGAACAGGAATTTGCCGCCCCTGGCAAAGTGCCGCCCGGGGTATTTTCCCCCCCTCGTCTTTGCTACGCCACTGAATCTAAACAATGTCGAACATAATGAAATTGCACTTAAAAATATTTTATGCATTGTGTCTAGTTTCTTTCAAATATACTGACAATCGCATTTAACAAATCAAGCAGTTGAGCCTTAAACCTAAGCCTCCACCAATCAAGAGAACAGATGGAAACAGCCAGTATGCGGAGTATAGTTGGACTGTGTATAAGGTATGCCACACATGAAACGGGAATAAAATCATCTCGTTTTGTGAAAGGTCAAAGTTATGCCTAATTCTGGGGCTAATTGACGCAGCACACAGCAGGGTGACTGGGGTTAAATGTCGGTCTTATTTAGACTGGCTTCAACCAACTGGTACCACAATTACAATTATTAGAGTAAAACTGAAGACCAACCATGGTTTCAAGAGAAAAAAAGGGGCCCCAGTGTCTGACACTGTCCAAACAGAACATCTTCATTTTTCTTTCCAGGCAGGCCCCAAAACGCATCGACACTTAAAGACCAACAGGTCATGAGGCACACTGACAAGCAAGAAAGCAAAAACGTCAGAAACGGGAGATCACGTTATGCTGCACAGGTACGAATAACACAATAGACAATATGAAGAAATAACATAGTAGACAACTCAAAGGAATAACACAGTAGACAACACAAAGGAATAACACAGGAGACAAAACAAAAGGAATAACACAGTAGACAACATGAAAGAATAACACAGTAGACAACATGAAGGAATGTAGACAACATGAAGGAATAACACAGTAGACAACATGAAGGATTAACACAATAGATAACGCAAAGGAAATGCCAGATGAAATCTTATCTATTAAGTATTACAGGCAGACTATATTATTGCGTATTATTTATAGTATTCAAACATAAGTAATCATGTCTGTAAGTTTTATCGTTTTAGTATTTATAGCCGAACGGAAAGCAGTAATTGCTGCTGCATCTACGACCATTTTTCAGAGAGTGGGGCCCAGCAATTAAAAAACGAAATCTGTTCACTTGTTTTTTTTTCAAAGAAAATGATTCAAATTAAAGAAAGGGGTTGTTATTTGAAGGGTTTAAATACAGAACAATGGAGCAGTAATGAAACAATGAATATATGCATGCTTAAACTAAACATTAGGTCATGAGGGTCATGTAGAGGTCAATGCGCATTCGTGTGCAAAATAAAAACTCGTGTGCAAAGTTGCACAGCATCCATTTTTTGCCAAAATTGTTACATACCACAAACGCAGATAATATATTATCATTATAAAAATTAGCAGCGGCAATTCTAAGCTGCTGTGCGACATTGGTTAGATATCTGCGTGGCCGCACAGCTTAAAGGGAACATTAACTGTGGGAACCGCCATATGTAAAGATATATGAGATTGAGATGTTGATCAAATTTTGATTTTATCACAGACAAAATGAAAAGCTCTGTCTCCAATCACTCTTATTCAATTAATTTCTGTCCTCTTGGATTCAGTATTGCGGCAAAGTATTTTAATTGCGTGTTTTGTTTTACAGTTAGTTTGCTGATACGGTGGTCGAGTGGCAAGCGCGCTCGACTGGCATACCGATGGTCACGAGCTCGAACCCATGCGAAGTCAAGGATTTGTTCCTGTGGCCTAAGGAATCCATGAGTCACCCAGCTAACAATAGTAAGGCGACTGGGTAATGCGTGGAACCCTCATAGCCGTGGCCTGCGACCGCTGCATCACTTGCCAACAGATCATCTGTCATGGTCTGTGGACGCAATTATCTTCTGCATAGAAGGAGCGTCTGTACATCTAAGAGTTAAATCAGAAGCCGCTTTATCATGCTTCTCTAACTGTGTTTGATTGATTTTATTTTTACCTAACTTTATGCAGTCATAATCCCCCAAATTGTCTACTTTGGAAACTGAAGTTGTGTGCATTTATTAAATCCTTTATATTAACTCGTGGCGTCTGCTTGATGCCTTGCTTGATTGCCGAAAATCGTTTGATCGATTTGTAACCCACATCCTCGTATGTTAGCAAGCAAGCTGAAGTTTTGCAGGCAGACTTGTTCTGAGATAAAAATGATCGATCAAAATTTCAGATCGATCGAAGGTACTGTAATTAAATTAATTAATTTTTAGATTATCTCTATGAAGCATGTTAAATTTTGTGCTAGAGATTAAAAATGTCTAGCCAGTCATTTTAGAGCTTCGAACAACAACTCCTATTGAACAACTCCTACTAAACCAAACCAGATAAAGAGTGTTTTTTGCAAATATATTAATAGAGCCAAAGGATGTGAACGGGCCAAAAAATTACATAAAAAAGATTTACTGGATTTCTTGGAAAATCCAAAAAACCCAGAAAAATATCAGTATTTTGTCAATTTTTCTCAAGCCATAACATCTATCGGGTTGAAACTAAGGCCACACTGTAGCTAATAACATTTAGAGCAATGTCGGAAAAGGAATTTTAGAAAACTCTTTTCGTATGACTCTCACAATTTTAGCAGCAATTTGTAGATAACAATTTTCTTTAGTTTCTAAATTATTGATATGAAATGACTTCTAGAATGATTTCCCTTGAAAAAAAAAAGGAAATTCTTTTTTGGAAATTGTGTTTAAATACTCATCTGAGTCTTTATTACTTGTTTTTATATAACATAAGGTAAGAGTATTGAGGTCAGGTCATAGCACACTCACTAGAGAGGAGTGCGTGATTCAGTGAATCTTACTGAATTTGATGAAATACCAATACAATTTATGTAGTTAGCATCAATAATCTAGAATGGATCCATGAAAATAAAAGAAGTGGGAACTTTTGTGTTAAATGAAGTCATTTTTATTATAAACATAAAACTTTTAACATGAAAAACAAGATTAAAAAAAAAAAATGGAGCACTCTCCTCTCTTGACATTGGCAGTGTAAGCTTTGGTTTGATGAAATAGATTGATAACAAATCATATACATTTTTTTCATGGCAGTGTGAGCTGCGGTTTGTTGAATTAGATTGATATCTAATGATATACATTACTAAGTGATCAAACAAAAAATGTAAAAGATTAAAAAATGGTTATGGTAAACTATTGGTGTTACCCAAAGAAATATTTTTTTTAAAAAGTTTTCAAACTTCTACTAGGCATAATTTATGATAAAAATTAGGAATGGATTTTAATAGCACAACTATATAGACATATCATAGCACCAGTGAATTAGCCTACAGCACATGGCAAAAACAACCACATACAAATGTACCCAATTTAAAATTCAAGTAACACTTTTACAATTACATTCTGACATTCATTCCTCAATTGCCTCTCATCTAAGTTATTTCCCTTTGAAATGAGACAAGGCTTTGTACGTGTTTACTGGTGATCACAGTTCCTGTTACTCTTGCTAATCCGTTACATCTGGCTTCTCTGCCCCTTGCTTTGCTAGTCTATCGGCACATTCATTAGCTACATCTCCACAGTGGCCTTTCACATAGACCTGAGAATCAAAATAATTGACTTTGTATTTCTTTGTTCAATGCTAAATATAAGAAAACTTTCAAATGTAAAAAAATACATTAAGAATTATTTCTAACATAATCAAAGAAATGTATCTAATTAACAAAAAATTATTAAAAGTTGAATACAATAAGAAATAGGATTTATGGTAGTGCCACCAACACATGTGATTTTAAAAGGATGCTATAGATTGAAAAATGTGTAGAAAAATATAATATTTTAGCTTTCATTTTGTTAGGAAAACTTGTGAGGGCATAGAAGAAGTTGTAACAAGGAAAAGTAGAAGTCACAAAAGTTGAGATGTGGGATGGCTCAATAGCAGGGAAACCATTAACACCTGGGTGAAGGCATGGCAGGGTATCATTACTATGGACCTTATGGCAGGGTATCATTACTACGGACCTTATGGCAGGGTATCATTACTATGGACCTTATGGCTGGGTATCATTACTATGGACCTTATGACAGGGTATCATTATTATGGACCTTATGACAGGGTATCTTTACTATAGACCTTATGACAGGGTATCATTACTATGGACCTTATGACAGGGTATCTTTACTCCTGAGAAGAGTGTCATCAAATGATGTTTGTTGTACGAGATCCTAAGAATGTCATGAAACGAAACGTGTTTATTGTATAAGCTCCTGAGAAGAATGTCATCAAATGATGCTTGTTGTATGAGTTCCTGAGAAGGATGTCATGAAACAATGTCTATTGTATAAGCTCCCGAGAAGGATGTCATCAAATGATGTTTGTTGTATGAGCTCCTGAGAAGGATGTCATCAAATGATGTTTGTTGTATGAGTTCCTGAGAAGAATGTCATCAAACAATGTCTATTGCAGTGTTTTTCACCCATTTTTATTCAGGGGAACCCTTTGGTGCCGTCAGATTTCTGGCGGAACCTGTATACCCCTTTATGTCCCTTCAAGGCAAACCCCAAATTTTTTTCGATTTACCATTAATCAACAGTTCTTACAAGTCTTACAGGACTAATTATTTATTAATTTATTTTATTCATTCAACATACATCATCGACAATAAATGCAGTTTACATTGATAGATGCATGTTTGGTTGAGTATGGAAAAATTTTCAGTGTGAACATTGTGCTTGATGCTTTGTGCACAGCAGCTGTATTCTTGGCCGAATTTTGGATAGAAGTACGCGAAGTTCTTCTTCGACAGACAAAAGGCGTTACTCATGGCCGAAAATCCAAACTCGCACATGTAAGAGGTGGAAAAAAGCAACAGAAGTCGCAAAGCTTTCTCAGCAATTGCAGGGTACTCGTTTTCAACCAATAACCAAAACGTATCCATGTTGAGCTATGCATGCTTGAGTTTAAGTGTTCTGACACTTGCAATGCTTGCCAGCTCCTCTTCCTCTTTCAAAGTAAACTGCCCTTCGCACGATTCAAGTTCTATGAATGTATTCCTAACCCAGTCATACTGGTCAACAGATATTGATGGGAAGTATTTGTTGAGACTGCTGGACAGACTTTCCAAGTGGTGGACGATCAACGGCAGAATGTCTTGGTGGTTGGTGAGATTAACGTTCGGAAACATTTCCAAATTCCCAGCAGCTGCACGCTTCTTCCACAGCAACAGTTCCTTCTGAAAAGCATTTATTTTGTCACTTGAAGTCAAGATGTTTTCATTTCTGCCTTGCAAACCACTGTTCAAAATGTTGAGTTCAGCCAGATAAGCTATTTTAGAACACCAGCTCTCGTTGCTCAGAGCGTTTTCAAACTCCTTCAGTTTTTCACTGGAACAGAACGCCAAAAGTTCCTCTCTCAGCTCATAGAAACGAGATAGTACTTTTCCACAAGACAGCCATCGCACGTCTGTATGTTGAATGAGTGTGATATGTTCCGCTTCCATGCTTTGACAAAGTTTGGCAAACAAGCGACATTTAAGAGGTCTCATCTTCATGTAATTAACTATTTTCACCACCTTGTCCAGTACTGATTTTAATTCTTCTCCCACTGTTTTAGCAACCAGTGCTTCTCTGTGTATGAAGCAGTGGGTGCCCACGATATCTGGATTTGTCTGTCGCACCAGTGAGACAAAACCTTTGACGTTTCCCGTCATTGTAGGAGCACCATCTGTACAAATGCCGACGCAGTTTTTCCATGTCAAGTCACCGGACTGCAAATATGCACTGATAACGTCATATACATCTTGTTCTCTTGTTGTTTCCGACAACTCTTTACAGCAGAAGAAGTCTTCAACAATAGCATGATTGTCAATAAAACGTACAAACCCTAACAGCTGTGCTTTACCACTGACATCGGTGCTCTCATCCACCTGAAGTGCGAAAAATCCGCGATTCTTAATCTTCGACAGGATATTACTTTCAATGTCAGTTGACATATCTGCTATACGCCTGCTTATCGTATTGTCTGACAGTGGAATCTTATTGATTTCAGATACCACAGTTTGTCCAAACATAATTTGAACCATCTCTTGGCACGCTGGTAAAATTACTGTTTCAGCAATAGTATGTGATCTCATTTTCTTTGCTACAATCTCTGCAACAGCAAAGCTTGCTTCTAGAGTTTTCTCATTAATCTTGACTTTTTTCTCGAATATTGCTGCTTGTTTTTTGTTCAGGTTTAGTGCTCTCTCGAAGTATTTGACATCTTTCTTTGCTGCATTGGGATGTAATGTAGTCAAGTGTCGTTTCAATTTAGCTGGCACCATGGCACTGTTAGCAAGCTGTTCCCCACAAATAATGCAAAGAGGCGATGGACAGTCGGCGTCTCCTGTCCAAGTGAATCCCATAGCTAAATAATTGCCACTGTACTGACGAATCTTACGACGAGAATCAACAACATCAATTTTCTTCACCGTCGGCTCTGTGGATTCGGATGCAACTTCAGGCGATTCCTCAGTAACGTCAGCTTCATCTAACCTTCGTTTTTTTAATAAATCGGTCCATGTTAGCAGTAAAAGTACATTTAGAATAATTTAGATTTAAAATTAATTGAAAATTAATGCGTACGACGCCGTACGCGTCTAACAACGGAAACAGAAATAGTATGGAGGTAAACAAGTGCAACAACTAATAACCGATAGTGCGCATGCATAGCATGAGGCCAGTTACGCAGGTTAGTCATGATGCGGTCCTGATCGGTTTTAACCCTGCGGAGCCCTGGTTGAAAAACACTGGTCTATTGTATAAGCTCCTGAGAAGGATTCATCAAATGATGTTTGTTGTATGAGCTCCTGAGAAGGATGTCATCAAATGATGTTTGTTGTATGAGCTCCTAAGGAGGATGTCATCAAATGATGTTGTATGAGATCCTGAGAAAGAGTTTAGAAACACACTACTGACCATAAAGAATGCCTTGATACAGTATATTCATGGGAAAGTTTTGAGAAATGAAAACGTTGTAATGTGTTGTTTTTATTCCACCAGGATTTCACCATGACAGAACATGTGCAGCATTAGTCAGAAGATGGATGAACCAAAACGAGATACAGTGTTGTGGGCTTATGTCTGTTCTTGTAAAAGAAATACAGCCATGGGGATCAATTTTCCCTGACCACTATCTTAACTCTTAAAGTCGCAGAAGGGTTTGAAATAAACTTCCACCTCAGTCCCATAAGGATTTCCCGTATTAGAATCAACCGGTTATGAAATTAAAAAATTTGCGTAAAATCCATTTATAATATTATGGTCATACTGGCTTAATTTTTTAGGCTAAGAATGGTTATTTTACGCATCCAAAAGACCGTACTGAGTTTAAAACAATATTTACCTGTAGTTTAGTACTATTATTTTAGTAATAAAATATAGCAAAAACGTATTTTCGAAAAAATAAACATTAAAACTACCAAAAAACATCGCGAATCGAGCGATAACACTAGCGCGGGCAATGGCCGCCATTGCCGGAAGTCGAATACATCATTTTTCAAGCATTGAAGAGTTTTTACTTTCCGAGATCTCATTTCTAATGAGAGTGGTATCTAGGGACGCATTATGACGCTTTACGGATAGCGGGATGAGACGGATTACGACACTTTGTGACTTTAAGAGTTAAGTACTTACTTTTCAAACTAGATGCTCAATAAGAAAAAGTAAAGTTTACATAAGATGTGGTGCTTTAAAATGTTTATAATAAAACTCCTTCCAAAACATTATCAATGTTTTAATTTCATAAATAAACAAAATGGGACATTACTATGACTCATAATTTATTTTAAGAAAATACAATACAGGAGTGGTTGGCATATACAGCATTTTTAAAGGCTAAGATTTTAAAATGCAAAGCAATTTACCCATTTAACATTAACACCATTAAGTTCCTTGTCAAGTGCTTCAAAGTCATCTTTGTTTGTCACAGGACTACCTGTTGCTTTGGTCCAACCTTTTTTCTTCCACCCTTTGATCCACTTTGTGATGCCTATGAGAGTCAATTTTTCTGGTTATTTATTTGAGCATAATATTTTTTAATCACAACTAATTATAATCATCTTTGTAAGTGAAGACTACATATCAATTAACACTAGTATGAAATAGGGACCAATCACTTACTGTTAACACTAGCCTGACATAGGTACCCAATCACTTACTATTAACACTAGCCCGACATAGGTACCCAATCACTTACTATTAACACTAGCATGACATAGGGACCCAATCACTTACTATTGACACTAGCCTGACATAGGGACCCAATCACTTACTATTAACACTAGCCTGACATAGGTACCCAATCACTTACTATTAACACTAGCCTGACATAGGGACCCAATCACTTACTATTAACACTAGCCTGACATAGGGACCCAATCACTTACTATTAACACTAGCCTGACATAGGGACCAATCACTTACTATTAACACTAGCCTGACATAGGAACCAATTCACTTACTATTAACACTAGCCCGACATAGGGACCCAATCACTTACTATTGACACTAGCCTGACATAGGGACCCAATCACTTACTATTGACACTAGCCTGACATAGGGACCCAATCACTTACTATTAACACTAGCCTGACATAGGGACCCAATCACTTACTATTAACACTAGCCTGACATAGGGACCCAATCACTTACTATTAACACTAGCCTGACATAGGGACC
>MUZC01003869.1:28246-39191 GCA_002072015.1 Radix auricularia
ACCCAATCACTTACTATTAACACTAGCATGAAATAGGTACCCAATCACTTACTATTAACACTAGCATGACATAGGGACCCAATCACTTACTATTAACACTAGCCTGACATAGGGACCCAATCACTTACTATTATCACTAGCATGACATGGGGACTCAATCACTAACTATTAACACTAGCCTGACATAGGGACCCAATCACTTAATATTATCACTAGCCTGACATATGGACCCAATCACTTACTATTTATAAGAAACTTGCTGTCTGTATGAAGAATGAGATTTTGAATGCCTTTCTTTTTAGCCACTTGTATTGCACGAACAGCTGCCTGGAAAATTTTAAAATGAAAAAAAATTGCCAAATAGTATTTTGCTTATTTTTCCCCCTGCCCCAGACATTATTATGGAATGAGTCAAAATTTTATAGGCGTGTAAATTTTCTTTTAACTTTTTTCTTTTGGGCAATTAATAATAGAGTTTTAAGATAATTATCTGTGTAGAAATGGAATAGGATGTAAAGAAAACTGTTGTTTTTGCTTTACACTTTTCTTACATTAATCAATAATTTAATTTACCACAATAAAAATTATTCTAAAAATAGATAACAGAAATAAAGCTGCATATTTCTGGGGGTGAAATCAATGACAAAAGATAGTAATATAACTAAAATATATAATAAATTTTAAAATAAAAAAAACATTTATTTTATGATAAAAAGTTTAATTCAATAAAAATATAATAGGTTTTATCAAGTGTGTGTAAGTACCATCAACATCGTTGCTAAGCAACAACAAAACAGATCAGCACAGAAAATTCATTTAAAATACGATTTTCATAATTCAAAAGGCAAAATTAAATTCGACTATTCTCCTAACGTTTTAACTTTCTTCCCAGGACTGCTGTGAAAGATCATATCCTCTTTTTTGTGTTTAGATCCGGTATCCCTCTATGTGGCAAATTCACGTGCCCAGTTCACAGACAAACAAAGGGTTAGGATACCAGAACGGTTAGGAAACCTTTGGGAAAAAAAAGTCTAAACAGAACAATTTAGGGGAAAAAGGATGTCCACCGACTGCAACAGCTACTACAGCACGACCTCTTCGCTATCAGTAGGTTCATACAGAGGTGGCATATGGAAGTTAACACAGAGAAGACAGTCTATTCGCTCTTCACAAATGGCCGAACCGTTCTTAAACAGGAGATTGAGCTTAAAATGAACGATGTAGCGCTCAATTGGGACAAACAACCGGTTTACCTGGGAGTCAAACTGGATCAGAAAGTACAAATGCACAATTTTGTACAAGACATATACTCCCAGGCAACCGCCAAGCTCAACCTGGTGAAAAAGTTAGCTTGCACAAACTGGGGCGCTGGAACAAGCACTCTCTGAGCTCTATATCTGGTAAGTGTGAGGTCGGTGATGGACTATAGTATGCCGGTCCAAGCCTTTTCCAGCAAAACGGCATTGGAAAAACTGGGCCGAATCCAGAACCAGGCCCTGAGGTTCATTTGTGGCGCGTACAGAACTACACCCACAGCTGCCGTGGAGGTCATTGCAAATGTAGAACCACTTGAGATACGTCGGGACAAGGCGATCATTACTACTGCAGAAAGGTATCACAGGCTGGACACGAGGGACCCTTGCTACCAAATGCAGCATAATTGGGACGGACGTGGGAAGTTGAAACGGTCCTCGTTCATGCATCAAGTACTCAAGCTTGATAGGACTGTTCAACCCCCACGAAATAGACATAGAACAATTAGCGTCCCAATAAAACCGCCCTATGCGGAAATGACACGTTCCACAATACATTTGTCAAAGACTGACACGACAGTAACGAAGCGCAGCCCTGAATATGTACAGAAAGTGGCTGCCCTTCAGACAATCGAAGGGTTCGCGGGAACCCCAGTGAAAGTGTTCACGGATGGGTCTGCCAGCCGGAGAGAAAGAACTGCAGGATATGGTGCGCTCATCCTATACCCATTAGGAGGGCCACCAAAAGAGGAACTTTCGAACTACGATGCGGAGCTTGAAGCTATTCACAGGGCCCTGGAAATTGTGCACCTGACACTGCAAGGGTCGGGACTAGTAGGTTTCGACACGGTCTTGATTTGTGACTCGAGATCGGCGCTCGAAGTCCTGCTATCTGAGAAACGTAGCACCCACCTAGTCGATGCCATCTTGGAGGACGTGGGCAGACTCGAGAGACTTGGTGGCAGGGTCACAGTTCAATGGATCCCTAGCCACATGAATGTAGAAGGTAATGAAATAGCAGACTCGCTGGCAAAAGCTAGAGCAGCCCAACCCCAACCAGATGTCCCAGTCACATATCTTGGGGCAAAGACGTGGCTAATGGACCACTTCAGGGAAAAGTGGTACCAGGAGTGGGAAGATGGAGCTACAGCCAGAGGGGTGTTCGCTAGCACGCCAAGGCCTAGCAGATCAGACCAGTGGTGGGGTCTAAAACGAAGGGAACAAAGTTTGGTGACCCAAATGCGCACCGAGCATTGCCCAACCAAATCTTATTTTAACAGGCTGGATCACAACAGGGACCCCAACTGCCGCCATTGCAGCCAAACCTCTGAGACCATCACACACTTGTTGACGCCAAGTCCCGTGCTTGACATAGCCGGGGAGGTTAGGGTGGCACTGCCCAACAGATGGAGCAGATTGCCCAAGTAATAGCCAAGTAGATCTCAGGCCCAAAGAATATGTGTTTAGTTTAGGGGAAAAAATGTAATATATTAAAACTTACATATATTTCTGCTCTATTGTTGGTCTGTCTCCCTGATAATTTTTCACTGAGATTACTATAAAAAAATTTATAAACAAAAAAGAAATTAAACAGGTAAAAACTGGTTACATCTCAAAATATTGAATTATTTGTATCATCTGGTGGCAAAAGTCAAATATAATATATTATAATAATAATAATAAATTGATAATTTATATAGCGCTGTATCCCAGCAAGGAGCCGGGCCCACAGCGCTTTACATGGAGATAACAACACATATATTAATTAAATTAACATTCATATCACAATAATACTAAATGACAATACGTTATTCAACAACTACATTAATCATTAAAAAAATGTTGTTTCATTTATTTTGAAAATAAATTTTGAAATGATGTGTCTTAAGTGCTGTTTTGAAGGACTTAGTAACTTAGTAGTTAAAATACCACAGATGTATAATGGTAGAGAATTCCATTGTTTGGCCGCACAAAAAGAAAATGACCTTTCGCCAAATGTTTTAGTGCGTGTCTTAGGAACATAAAGAATGCATGTGTCTGCAGAAGAGCGTAGCTGACGACTTGGTGAGTAGACTGACAAAAGTTCAGCAAGACAGGAGTCAGAAAAGAAGTTGTGACACAGAACGGCCAGTTTGTAATCAATTCGGGCTTTGGGTAGCCAATGAAGTGAGTAAAGTAGCGGAGTGACATGGTCATGTTTTTTTGCCTTTAGAACTTAACTGACAGCTGAATTTGAACTGTCTGTAGTTTTGCAATGCATTGTTTTGGCGCACCTGACAGAAGAGAATTTCAGTAATCCATACGAGCTAGAACGAGAGCACAGACTAGAGTTTTTGTTGCGCTATCTGTTAAGTAATGATGGATTGAACTGATCTGACGAATGGCAGTATTGGCGGTACGACAGATTTGATTGATGAAGTTGTTGGTAGACATGTTATCAGTAATAATGTAGCCAAGATTCCTAGTCGATGTTTTGAACAGTATATCAGAACTAGCCAACTGAATAGAATTCGGAAGAGTCAAAGTGCTGCGTGATTTATTGTTACAGAATAGCAGTGCTTCTGTCTTATTATCATTCAGTTTAAAGCTTGCTTAAAGTCATCCAAGACTTTACCTTACCAATGCACTCCTGCATCAATTGGACACTATGGACAGTGAAGACAATATCAGAGGGATCAGTGTTGAGTATCATCTGCAAATGATTTGCTTTTAACTGAATTTAATATTTAAAGCCAGACATTTTAGTTCAATAATTTATAAATTCAATTCAAATTTTAAGAAGCCGGATTTTGTGACCTTTACTAATGAGAGCTCAAGAGTTTTATTTGACATAAAGATAAAAAAGAAGAGAAGAGCTCAATTCTTAGTTTCACTGTCTTCTCTAACTGGCTATTTTTATGTGTCAATTTTAAATAAGCTATCTCAATGTGCTACTTTTAGGTGTCAATTCTTAAATCAGCTATCTCAATAAAATTTACTTACTTGCACCTGACAAATATGTGCATATATAGAGCATATGTAGAGGAAGAACAGCCATGATGTTATTAAATATTTTTTTTAAAAAACTTCACTTTTAAAAAATGCATGACGCACCCTTAGAATAACAAGGTAATAAGTTGATTAAAAAAAAATAATTAATAATACCGGGGACATGGTCCTTATTCATTCTGTCATGGTAACAAATATGAAAGCTGTTCTGTGGGCTAATTTTGCAGGAAGTACAAAATAACAAGGTTCTGTCTACTTAACATCAAATTTTCAAACGTAATTATCTCGAATATCTCAATATCTCGGTTCAACCAAAAGTTTGCTTTTTCCTCTGGGCTTACTTCACAAATCTGCAGGAAATAACAGATGAATAAAAAGAATTTTTTTTACCATGGATCATCAGGGGACCAGTAAACACCCAATCCAGCTCTAGCACCATGTCTACCATTGTGAAAACAACCGCCATCAGTATAAACGTGAGTTCCTTCTTCGTCAGAAAATTTTGTTCCTAGATTAAAAAGAGCAAAAAGAATAATACTTAGCAAGAATGCATAAAAATCACAAACCAACTTAGAATATTGCCAACAGTATCAATAATGATAATAATAATTTGAGAAAAAATATAGTGCAGTATCCCAGCTAGTAGCTGGGCTGACTGCGCTTCACTTATAAATAGTAACACACACTTATATAAATGCATTCAATTTAAAACATTCATGATTCATATTCTAATTACGAAAAAACATATAATGACATTTTAATGCAAATAAGCTACGTTTATCACTTAAAGCAGGGGTCTCCAAACTTTTCTGCCAGAGGGCAGCATTAACTGTCAAACAGCTGTTTGAGGGCCGACTACTAGCCCCCAACTATTAAATTTTGTGATAAACTACGGGTAAAGGGTTAAAAGGTCTCCCGGGGCCCGGTGAGATGGCTTCGCTTGCCGCAGGCTGTAGTTTGGAGAACCCTGATTTAGAAAAATGTTAATGATTATTTTTGAAGTAAAATTTGAAGAGCAGTTTTGAAGGCCTTAGAAGTAGGAAAAATATGAATGTGTAAAGGTAGAGAATTACATTGTTTGGGGGCACAAAAAGAGAAAGCCATTTCATTAAATGGTTTAGTTGAGAATTTGTGTGTCTTTAGAGAGAAGTTCAGCAAGGTAGAAGTCAGTAAAGGAGTTGTAAAAAAGAAAAGACATTTTGTAATCAATATAACTGAGTCCACACCATTTCAAAATAAAATTAACAAAATATGCATGAGACTTGTTACCTGTAAAACAATCCTCATCATTATCATATTTGGGTAATTTACTCGGTGTGCTCTTTACGTCCTGACCTGTGCCTGAGCAGTATGGACGTTTTGCTCCAAAGCTTTGAACTAAAATTATATTTATAAAATATGACTAAAAATTCAACTAAGAGGAAACAAATATTTTAAAACTTAAGTGCAGATTTTGAGTGATCTGAAGATTATGATGCACCATTGTACTTCATATTTAGAATAATAACATCAGTGAAAGTTATAAGACAAGAAAGATTTTAAAGAAGCTTATAAACTTTTGTAAAAGAAAACATGTAGAGGAAGAGTTTAAATAATAATAATTTCACAAACTTTGTGCAATGGAAATTAATTATTCTCATCAATTTAAAAAAATATTTTTTAAAATAAATATTTGTGAAGCAATCACACCAATTCATTTACAAAAGGGCTTGATTTGCATCTACCGTTTTTTTTTTTTGTCACAAAAATAATTACAAGAAAAATCTAACCCTTTACAGTAACTAGTAGCTAACAAAATTACAAATGGGTTGCAATACCATTCATAAATGCAAGTGATTCTTCATAAGTTGTAAACTTTTTAAAGGCAGCATTTGAAAATCCCTTCACTTGCTTCTCACATTCAGCCCTAAGAAGTATGCAAGTCATATATTAAATTTATAAATAACTAATTAGACATGGCATACAACATAAAAACAAGTAATAAAAACTAAAATGAGTATTTAAGCGCAATTTTCAACAATTTTTATCATTCTAGAGAACATTAAAAGTCATTTCAAATCAATAATTCTGAAAGTAAACAAAACAATTGCCATCTACGAATTGCTGCTGAAATCACGGAAATCGAACAAGAAGAGATTTTTTAAAAAATTCCTTCTCCAACATTGTTCTGAATAATATTAGCTATTATTAAGCTTTTTTTTTTTTCATAAGTTTTATGGTTGGCGAGAAATTGACAAAATATTGATATTTAATTTTTTAAAATGATTTTCCATGAAATCTAGTAAACCTTTTCTGGAATTTTTAAGGCCCGTGCACATCATTGGGAAAAAGACCCGAACCCTCTATATTGTATGGTTCAGGAGTAGTTGCTTGTGCAAGCTCATATGCGCACACGACAAACGCGCACAGACAATCCCGCAATGACAAGAATACGGCTAATACGCACAGGACAAATGCGAACACCGATAGCTGCGCACACGGACAATGGCGCACACGGAAAAATGCGGACACTGATAATCGCCCACAAGGATAAATGCGAACGGCTACATTAGCGCACACTGACAAAAGCGCAAATTGGTAGTGAAGTTATAATTAAAACCAACAAAATATGTTTAAATATAATTTAGTTCAAATATCTATCAGTATTAGAAAGGAAGGCAAGGTGTGGAGGGAAAAAGTAGACAGCAAAAGAATGTGAATTTAAAATAATTAAGAAAAAATAATAAATGTCGAAATAGTTTTTTTTTATATCAGTGATCAGTGTGAAGCCAACTGGTTTTAAGTTTTATAACTGACCAACTGCTTTCATTTTCATTTAATCATTGCCATGTATTGCTGTATAATGTATACACCTTTTCATTCAAAACCTGAATAGTTAATGTGCTTTGCGTTTATATAGCCACTGCCTGCGTTGCGTTTATTGAATCTTAAGACGAAAACTCGCTATTTTAGGAAAAGAATGGAAGGTTAATACTTAATATTTAGTTTATTTATTATTTAGTATAAATAATTAATAACTTTATAATAAAGGTGGTAAATACTAATACTAATAGTAATAGAAGTAAATTTAATACATTATCATTATTTATTATTTATCTTTATAAAATATTCAGTTATTAATAATAACATTACTTACAAAAATAGCCATTTTTTAAAACTATTACAATAGTTCCTACTTAAACAACCAGAATTATGGATATTATGCACTTTAACTTTTTACTTCTACTGACTATTGTTACTTTAATCTTAGTTAGATTTCACTTTCATTATTTTCAAAATTGATTTCCAAGTGGTTGATTGAGAACATTGTCTCTATGACTCTATGATGAGTCCGGTGACACTAGGATTATGATTAAGACTAAGAGTCTTAGTTTAGTAAGACAGACTCAGATAATAGACTAAGACTCTAAGTCTAAGACATGATGATGACGAAGTTAATTTTTTTATGTCTCTATTTTTTAATTATTTTTTTTTAATGGTAATGTAATGACCACTGAAAAACACCAATTGCCAATTATAATAAAATCTTAAATCTTTCTCTTAAATTTAGCTTTAGTCTTTAGCCCATGAAATGTCAATAATGACTAAATTGCTAAAACTAAAGACTAATACTATTTTGAATTAGGCACTGGCAAATAAATCAATAAAAATTAATAAGTTAAATAAGTCTTTTTCGTAATATTACAAATTAAGTCATGTAATTTACTATTAATTACTTAACTTACTATTATTTTTTTAAAAAAATAATGTAATTCAAGACTAATATTAATGCAAAAATATTAATATTACTATAAATATTAAGTATTAATACTATTAAGTTAGGTTATGATTTCAATGTTTAAGTAATTTTATTTTAACACTTTTGACACCTAAAACTAAAATTTAAAAAATGACATCATTTATAATAATTACTAATTAAATTATATTACATATAATTTTACTTCCTAGTTGGAGCACCGGCCAGGGCGGACGAGTTCACATGCGAACTCAAGGGCTACGTGTCCACGACCAAGGCGGGCCACCGATAAGGAGGAAACCGGCTGTGGTTAAGCTTGGAGAGGGATGGGCGCCGCCAAGCAATTCTTGCCCTAGACACACCATATGACTATTATACTAACTCAACACATACCGGCTCGGTCGTCGCCCGGGTTAACAAGGGCCGCGTCTACCATTGCACACCAGGATGGGGACGTAAAATCTACTACTGGTGCACCATAACCAAGACCCCCATACAACCTCAAAAGAAGAGGAGACATAATTATTGGCACATGGAATGTAAGAACCTTACATGCGACAGGAAAAGTGGAAGAACTGACCCACGAACTGGAACGATACCAATGGAATGTCATCGGACTGTGTGAGACCCGATGGAAGAGCTTTGGTGAACTCGCAACAGAAGATGGACACAAAATCTACTTCAGCGGCAGGGAGGACAGACATGAACATGGAGTTGGATTCCTAATCCATAAAAATACAACAAACTCAGTCATTGGTTGTCGTCCTGTCTCCAGCCGCATCATCACCATCCGACTGAAAGCAACACCCTTCAATATCACAATTATACAGACATATGCTCCAACATCCAGCCATGATGATAGTGAAATTGAGGCCTTCTATGACCAAGTACAGGACATCATGGATCAAACACCAAAGAAAGATATTATCGTCGTCCAAGGTGACTGGAATGCGAAGATTGGAGTAGATGTATGTACCAACTGGGCAGATACTTGCGGACACTCTTGCAATGACCTGACCAACGATAGAGGGCTTCGACTCCTCGAATTTGCACGATACAACAACCTCCTTCTAGCTAACACAATTGGTCACCATAAAAAATCCAGAATATGGACTTGGCACAGCCCAGGCGGGGAACATAGTAACCAAATAGACTACATACTGGTCAAAAGACGATTTAAATCATGCATTAAAGCAGCTAATACTAGAAGCTTCCCTGGAGCGGATATCGGCAGCGACCATAACCTGGTGCTGATGACTTTCCATCTACACCTGAAAAGGATAGCAAAACAAAGCAATACACGATTACGCTTCGACCTTGAAAAATTGAAAGATCCGGTAATCGCAGAGAAGTTCAGGGCAAAAATTGGAGGGAAATTTGCTCCACTGACCACACTTTGTGAATCGGAAAAGGATATGGACATAGATCTAATCACTGATACCTTCAATACCACAATAATTGAGACAGCAAAAGATATACTTGGCAAAAAACATGCCATAAAAAAACCATGGGTCTCCACTTATATCCTAGAGATGTGCGATGAAAGAAGAAAACTTAAGAACGTAAAGAATACTGCAGAAGGAGCAATCAAATACAGAACAATCAACAAAAAGATCAGGAAAGAAATGAATAAAGCAAAAACAAACTGGATAGAACAACAATGCTCAGACATCGATGATAATCTACAGAGAAACAACTCAAAAAAGGCTTACAAGATTGTCAAAGATCTGACATCCACCAAGCAAGGTCGCATCTCAACAATTCAAGATAAATCTGAGAAATGTATTACAGAAGAACAAGAAATAATAAAAAGATGGACCGAATACTGTTCTGAGCTATACAATGAAGACTCAAAGGGCGACGAATCAGTGCTCAATTGCCCAACGTCATCTAACATGGACATGCATTACATTCTCCGTGATGAGGTGGAGCTTGCTGTGCGAAAGCTGAAAAAGGGGAAATCGGCTGGAGCAGACAACATCCCAGGTGAACTGATTCAAGCAGGAGGTGACCCAGTAATAAACATTCTAACTAGCATGTGCAACAAGATCTGGCAGACAGGAGAATGGCCAACACCCTGGACTCAATCGCTGGTTATAACGCTCCCAAAGAAGGGTAATCTACAATTGTGTCAGAACTACCGCACAATTAGCCTGATCAGTCACCCCAGCAAAGTCATGCTCATGGTAATACTAAACAGACTAAAACCACAAGCAGAGCAGATCATTGCAGAAGAACAAGCAGGCTTCAGAGCAGGAAGGAGCACAACAGAGCAGATCTTCAACTTGCGAGTGCTCTGTGAAAAACATCTGCAACACCAGAGGGACCTCTTTCATGTCTTCATAGACTTCAAAAAGGCGTTTGACAGAGTGTGGCATGCAGCACTGTGGGCAACCATGCACAAGTACAATATTAACGCCAACCTCATTACTGTGATCAAGAACCTATACAACAGAGCATCCAGCGCAGTACTCTACAACAGCAAGCTGGGAGATTGGTTCAAGACCACTGTTGGTGTTAGACAAGGGTGTTTACTCTCCCCCATCCTCTTCAACCTCTTCCTAGAAAGAATTATGACTGATGTGCTCGAAGACCATGTCGGAACGGTCAGCATCGGAGGAAGGATCATAACTAACTTACGCTTCGCCGATGACATAGACGGCCTAGCTGGCAGCGAGGACGAACTAAAAGAATTCCTTGCAAAGCTAGAGAAGACGTCGAAGGCCTATGGCATGGAAATTAATGCAGAAAAGACCAAGGTCATGGCAAATAAGAATTTCACAAGTGAAATACGGATAAACGGTCAAAAACTCGAGGAGGTCCCTACCTTCAAATATCTAGGGGCTGTAATATCCGACGAAGGCTCAAAACCAGAAATTCTTGCCAGAACGGCCCAAACAACTGCAGCACTAAGCAAACTGAAAAACATCTGGCAAAGCAAGAAGCTCTCCCTGAGATCAAAGATTCG
>MUZC01003869.1:39413-92572 GCA_002072015.1 Radix auricularia
AATTTTACTACAGTTACAGTATATCATAAGATTCAAATTAAAACTATTTAAAATACTTTTTACAAACATATTTAATTAAATATTGATAATCATAGATATATATAATTTAAAATTGTATATAAAATTTAGTTCCTTGATAACTTAAAAGTAATTGTTTTTAAAAATGTTTTGATTAAAAATGAATTTGAGTATAAATTAGCTTTGATCGTATCAACAATTACAATACTATAAACTTAAATACTTCTGCACCTCTATTCCCATATATTATAATATATCATTGGATCCAAGATTTCCTGTTTTGAAGAGAGCAAACTATAATAATTGTAATTATGATTAACAAATCTACATAAGCTTCAATAATAATAATTATTGTTAGCTCAGGAGTCAGGAGTTTTACAGTGACATGTTCTAGGCTGTCTACCAATGTTCCTTTAAATTTTAAATAATAAAAGCTAGACAAACACTAAGAAAAGAAGAACAAGAAAAAAAGTATTAATATGGCATAAAAGAATTAATTCTAACTTGGAAATACAACACAAAGATATCTAATTAATACAACCCTCAAATAGATGAAAATTGAAAACACTTTTCTCATTCTAATAAAAAATATAAGACTAGATATAAACCAAAGATAAGCATTGGATGCCAGTATCTTCTGTAACAAAGGAGTGTTTGTTAAAAATAATATAAAATAATAGGATTGTTAGTCTTTATGTTAATGATAAGATATTGCTAATAAACAATTTTTCATTTTCCTTTGATAGTCCCAACAAAGAAATTTTCAAGAAGTCAAGGTGGAAATGAGGTTTTAAGCTACCAAGGCTTTAAATATCTTTATTTCCGCAATAACAATGGGGTTCTAACTTGGCGATGCAGACAGAATCGAGCAATGAAGTGTCATTCTAACATAAAGCACACAACAACACAATGGTGACACCACCAACTGAACATGGTCATGATGCTTGCCCTTAAAAAGTGGAAGCCAACATTGCCAGAAGCTCGATGATGCAACCCATGAAGTCTGCAGTAAGTGCTACTCCTCAAAATGTCATGGGAGTGTACTGTCACATGTGAGGATTAATGTATTTGCACACATACCAAAACAATTGTCAGTATTAAGAATTTTGTTACGTCACAGAAAAGATGGTAATGTTCCTAACCCAGGAACAGTACCTTTCGAAATTCCAGATAAATACACTGACTTTGTACTATATAATTCAGGTGTAAATGATTCTGATAGAATTTTAGTATTAGGGGATTTTGAGTTGTTAAATTAACTAAATAAAGACACAATATATGGAGATGGCACTTTTGACAAAGTACTGACCAAGTTCTACCAGCTGTATACTTGGCATGCCACAGTGGAAATCTCATACCCACCATGTCTGTATGTTTTATTGCAAAAAAACAAACATAGGAACTTATAAAAGAATGTTTGACATTATGAAATACTTTTGCCAAATTTGGCACCACAAAAAGTCTTAGTTGATTTTGAAAAAGCCTGCATGAATCATCATGAATGCAGTAAGAACAGCTTTCCCAAATGCTGGGGTAAAAGGTTGTTATTTTCATCTTTGTCAAAGTCTTATTCGTAAAGTTAACACTTTTGGACTTTAGGCTGAATTTCAGTCAGACATTGATAAGAGATTGAAATTAAAGTCTCTTGCTGCACTAACTTTTGTCCCAGTTGGTGATGTGAGGAATGTCTTTGCTCTGCTAGCAGCTACTTTTCCAAATGCTGAGAGTTATAATGAGAATCTAACATACTTTTTTTCAACCTACTTTGAAGGGGCAGCAGGCAGAGAGACTTAGATTCCCATTTGCTTATGGAATCATCATGATGCAGCTTTTCAACAGTGGCCTAAAACAAAAAACTGTTGTGAGGGATTTCACAATGCTTTGAACTCCTTGTTCCACTGCAGTCATCCCAGTATATGGTTCTTTTTTGATGGAAAGGATCTGGTTATTTTCATTTACATATTGACACTGGTAAACACTCAGGCTATGCTGAAGAGAATGACAAGTTGCACTATTTGAAGCGACATTTGGGAATATTTTGTATTTTATTATCTATAAGCTAAAATTTAGAAGTAATTAAATAAAAATAAATAAAATACATATTATTATTAGAAATATTGAAATAGTTGTTTTCACATTTTTTAAAGTCACTTATACTCAATGTTGTTATTTAACTCCTCTCTAGTTAGCAATTTGTTAATCAATTAAATTTAAAAATACAAATTTAAAATAAAAAGACAAAACAAAAGTCATAATATAGTTTGAGAACTTATGTAGTCGGGTACTTCAGACAGATGCTTTACATAAAAAATTGTAAAATACATACATTGTAATAATATATATACATACATTGTAATAATTGTATTCAATACAAATTACAAAAAAAACATTCATATTAAACAGAACATATACTTATCTTATCTTATCTTATATGTTACAGACACTCCTTCTGTACAGAAGATTATTGCGTCCTACGTATTTCTATGGTTTGTGTTTAGTCCTGTATTCTTACTAGAGTTTTAAAAGATGATAAAGTGGTGGCTTTCCTGGTTTCTTCAGGCAACCCATTCCACGCCCGAATACCGGACGGAAAGAAAGAAAACTTGTATGTGTTTGTTCTTGCATATGGAATAAGAAAGGTGTTTTTAACTTTATGTCTATTTGAGGGTTGTATTAGGTTATCTTTGTGTTGTATTTCTAAATTAGAATTAATTTCCTTATGTATAATTACTTATAATCATTGATGGCTCACAGCAATGACAGACTTTAGTGGCATGTTGAGCTTATACTTAAAATCTTTTACAACCAACCCTTTAAAATTCAAGATCACACTTTAAAGGTATAGTATATGAATATGACTCATCACAATGTTTAATGAAAATAATATATCTTCATTTTCACACTGTCAATAAAGCAAGACACTAAAAAATATTGAGAGTTATTGTTAAAACTACTTTTTATCTATCATTTGAGAAGCATTAAATAACTAATGATAAGCTTTTACATGCAATTTGTAACAGAGTTAATATAATGTAGGAGTATGGAAAAGAACTCAATAAATTTTTAATTTAGTGCTCCAAACTCTTCACATTGTCATTTGACTTATTGGCATTCGCCACAAACATGTTTGCCTAGAGTCTACTATACTGTTACAGAAATAATGAGGAAGCACTAGAGCTAAATAGTAATAGCAACAGGAATTTAAATAATAATTTTAACTGAAAGAATATTGCTGAAAATTAAAAAACCATATATAGTATTAATAACCTTTAAGTTTGCATATTGTTCAGTGATTTTTTTAAAGTCTGATTGTAAAGGTATGTGTAATACTAGTTATGGTAATAAAATATCAGACCATTGGTTTACAACAGTATTTAATCAGTTGATATGTCAGCTAGAACTTCCTTCTACACTATTAATAACCAAGATTATGTACCAAATGAATCTGCGGGTTGAGAGAGAGTTTAGAATAATACTGTTTGTTAAGTTAAGCAGTAAAAATAATTTGTTTCCAATTGACTGAATGTTTTTAAAACTTATTTGCCTTTAGAAAAGTGCAATGCCGAATCATATTTTCCTCTTTCTTTTATTAAAATTAAAAAGAAACACACAAATATATTTAGTCAAAGTGTTATTTTTATATGACTATATGCATTAGTATTTTATTAGTTATAAACTGTTATTTGTTTAAAATGGTTAATAATCATTTTACAATCTTCCATTAAACTAAGCCTACATGGCTAAACATGCTGGAAAGAACATGCTATTTTATTTTATTTTTAAAATTACATCTCTTAAAAATCATAACTTAGCAGTAGCAGTGTTACTAGCACAAACAATTTCCTTTACTAGAATCTATTCTATATATAATATACATTTTAAAAAATATGTATATATTATTTTTAAATTTACTATGATTATTAAAATATTGTTCATTGTTAGCTTTAAACATGATGTATTTTTGCTGAAAACCTCCTAAATCTATTAAGAACCTTAAAATTAACGATGTATAACTTGCTATTTGCGTATTTGTCGGTGTGCGCTAATGTAGCCGTTCGCATTTGTCCCTGTGCGCGTTTGTCGGTGTCCGCATTCGTCGATGTGCGCCTTTGTCCGTGTGCGCATCTATCGGTGTTCGCATTTGTCCTGTGCGCTTTTGTATCCTTGCGGAATGGTCTGTGCGCATTAGTCGTGTGCGCGATTGTCGTGTGCGCGTTTGTCACGGAACCGACTTCATGTAATCAGTCGGACCAGTAGCAGCAAGGTGTCTTGGCGGAGGTCATATGAGGATCACTGTGCCTCCCTCCCCCCCCCCCGACCAAGCCGCCCCGTCCTAAAACCGAGTATCACACCACATGCGAATATGTATTGACGACGCTAAATTTGGAAACTAGCGGATGGTTATTCTCGGTGGGTAATCAATAATCAATAAGTCTTTACATCAGAAATCAATGGCTCTTCATTCCATAAATTTAAAATAAATAAAAAAAAAAGAAAGAAAGAAATGGACTCCTCTTCGGCCTGCAAGGGCTTAAATTAGAACGAATATTTTAGCGGGCCTCGTTAAATTGCTCCCATCTAGCAGTCGACAGGGTACCAAACCTTTTCATCCCTAGCGAGCGCGTTTACGTTATCGATTATTGCTTTTCAATTGGGTGGGTTGTAAGTATCGAGCGATTACGTCAAGGCAAATGAAATGGATTTCCCTCCCCTTGAGTTGCGTTGTTCCTTTGACGCATTTGGTCATAGCAATGGTGGCAATTTCCCTTTAATTTTCCCTGGACTTTGACCGCTAAATTCTTCTCATGCAATTTGCTTTTTTATTTATACTTTTTATTAAGTTTTTTTTTCGTTTATTTTTTTGTTTTTCTTTGTGTTTATTTGAGCTCCTCATTTTAAATTAGCTGCATGCAGAGATGATCTTGTTAGTCAAATTTTGCTGCATGCAGAGATGATCTTGTTAGTCAAATTTTGCTGCATGCAGAGATGATCTTGTTAGTCAAATTTTGCTGCATGCCGACGTGAGCTCCTGAGTTTTATATAGCTACAAGCTAAAATTAGATACGGAGTTTAATTTAGCCGAATTTATTGTTTTCCTCTTATAGACGTTAGACGCTTTAAAAATATTTACTCATTATAATGTTTGCCAGTAAAGTGTTCTTCCTGCTTAAATTTTTAACTTAGCAGGTATTGATGACAGCTTAAAAGAAAGAGAGAAACATAAACTAGAGAGAGGGACAGAAAGAGAGAGAGAGAGAATATTTCAAAAGGTAACTGTTAAAGCATTTAGTAGCATGACTGAGCTTTAAATAAAACGATTTCTCCCACTATCGGTGTTACACTCACCAAGGCTAAAAGGCACAAAGCTAACGCTCACAACTCCCGAAGGTGACGTCAAACAAGGGATGTAATATAATGTGTACACGCAAGGAATGTCGATACATTTCCACGTATCTAATTTTTCACCCACTAACGACTTTGACCAGAAAAACAAATATATTTTATGGCCAAACTAAATTTAAACTCAATTTCTTTTGTTTTAGAAAACAATTTTCATTTCTTTGGAAATCATCTTAAAATTTTTCTGAAGCAGTCTTACATTTATTTCACAGCAATCCTAAATTTCCTTAAAGAACATCTTACAATTATTACGTGATAAGTTCTTTGTGCATACTTAAAGTATGAATTAATTTCTTATCTAATCGCTTTTATTATTTTTATAAAGTATCAGTATATATTTTATAGAACAAAAAGTCTCTAATAGCTTTCGAAAACACATTACTAACTTGATCTCATTACATCCCCCCACCCCAATCTTTTATCATTGCTTTCACCTTGGACTCCTCATTGGCATCATCTTAACCTCTTCATAGCCATCACCTTGACCTCATCATAGCCATCACCTTGACCTCATCATAGCCATCACTTGACCTCATCATAACCATCACCTTGACATCATCAGAGCCATCACCTTGATCTCATCATAGCCACCACCTTGACCTCATCATAGCCATCACCATGCACCTCATCATAACGATCACCTTGATTGTTGACCTCATCATAGCCATCACCTTGACCTCATCCTAGCCATCATCTTGCACCTCCCACCCTCCTGCGTTGCTGTCAACGACCTCAAACCGGCCATCAATACTGACGTCGACCACCTTGTCTGTCAGCCAATGAAAAGTCACAGCAGCTAATAGATCGTTCGTTGACAACAGATCTGTCTGCAAGCTTTCCGGCCCCGGTCCGGTCTTTTTGTCCGTTCCGTGGGAGAGCAAATGTAAAATGTCGGGAATTGGGAATATAAAAATTGAAACGGCCAGAAATTCTAGAGATATTAATGTCATATTTGTTAAGAAAGAGACACTGGTGGCGAGTGGGTCGGGAGTGGGTGAGCGGGAACTTTGTTTTCCCCATGAAATCTCAGATATTTGTTACTCTTATCAGACTCTATTAAAATATAACGTATCCAATGACTTACACAGTTGATGAATAGTATTTTGTCTCACAAGCAAACGAGAGGACGGCTAAGTGACGTCATAAATAAAACGTATAGACGCGTGCATAAATAATACAATAGTACAATAATTGAGCTCAATGGAGAGGGAGAAAAACAAGGGTTGATGGACGGGGGGGGGGGGGAATAAAATTTAATAAGAAGCTGACATAGGTGACCCCAGCCATGGGATACTATAAAATATACGGTATCAATGGGTCGATCAGCTGCTGACATTAGCAAAGAAGCCGTTAAGGTACGTTCACACAAAGGATTTGATACTGAGATTGTTAGAAGGATAAGCTGTTAGAGTGAAAGACACGTAAATTCTACGATCATGCCCAACTAGTTGTTACGAAACCTGGGCCAAATGTTTAATTATAAGGTTTGGTGAGTGTTTAAAAATTTTGTCTGCTGGCAACATAAAAGCTGACGAGCCAACTTAACTTTATGTGCGCATGCGTTGTTGGGCGCTAAAATATTTCAGATTAAAACTGACGAGATATAAATGGGTATTTTTTTTAAACAAAAGCGATAAAGAGAGAAAGCACCGGAGTTTCATTTTGGGAATAAAATAGCATGAAATTTAACTAAAGGCTAAATCTGCTTAAAATATCAAGAAACACTTGGCGCCGAGATTGGGTGGCAGACATCACGAGAATTGGCCTTGAATGGAAGATCCGGGAGAAACTGGCCCAGGATTGAGATTCCTGGGGGTTTCTTGTAGGTGGCATATGTCCTAGGAGGAAGTGCAGACCCCGGCGATGATCGGTGGATGTCCCTCATGGACGAGAAGGCTCAACAAGCTTATACCAACAAAAGTTCTTTTTTAGAGGTTATAGTCTTATAAACGTCAGCTACGATATGTTACATAAATCTTGTTATAATATGGCGGAAATCTTAATAGAAATATTTGGGCTATACGTATCTTTTTAAGGACACATTTCATGAAAATGTAATAAAAGATACGAGTCAATATTTAAATGTTGGTACATTGAGAAGGATGTATCTTATCAGCTATTTGTTAATTCTTCGTTAATTTAAGACAGCTTTTGAAAATTGAAAAAGGAAAAACAGTTCAGTAATTTTAATATGCTAACAATTTTTAGAACATATTAATTCGACTCTATTCATACCTCAAAACATTGTTCCGCTAAAATGTAAAATACAACATAACTCATAAGACGTTTTCCGGTTTTAGAAATGACAAAGCCTATTGGATATCTCCAATATCTCCAATCTGAAGGTTATCTCCAGGCTGAAGACTGTCTACTGTCTACTGTCAAATATCACTGAAGTTATTGAATAAAAACGGTATTTTGTGGCTTGAACGAATCCCCACTGTGAATGTACCTTCGGAAAAACAACATTGGACACTGACTCCGACACAACCATTACGTAAAATTACATTACGGCATGAAATGTCAATTCTAAGATATCCTTGAACTTTTTACCATTGCTGGTAACTAGATCAAGTGGCTGCCAGTCGATTGAAGTCAGAGCACATATCAGTGAACTTTGTTCTTGTCTGTTTCTCTTGTCGTGATAAAGTGTATCACTCTTTATATATTACTTATAGATGCGGTTAAACTAATTCTATATAAGTTGACTATTAGAGACCAGAGCCGGCCTTAGGCCACTGCAAACTATGCGCCCGCAGTGGGCTCCGCACTTTCATAGACCGCACCTATCTTAATTTTCGCTTATTATCCTTAATTCTACCTAGATTCTGGATCAGACTGGTGACTGGGCCCCGCGTAATCCATTTCGCAAACTAAGCCGCATAGGGCCCCGCAATTGTTTAAGTAGGCCACGATAGAGGCTAATTGAACAGTTTACTTATATAGATCTTTAAATTACTATTAGAGACACATTATCTGCCATAAGGAAAAAATGGTTTTTTCGCTCAGTTACTTCGTTCCTTCACAGAAGAACATAACATTTGTAGTGCTGTGGTTATCACGTTCACCTAACGCGCGTTCAAGCCCCAATGAAAAGATTTAATTTAAAAAAATGTATGTTTGTGCCCGTTCTCCCCCCCCTTTTTTTTTGCCAACATGACTAACCCTCGCTAGGGTCAGCCGATCACAGTTTATGGTTGGCAAGCCAGGGTGGTAAAGGGTGGTGGGCAGGTAGATAACCTTAGTGCGAGTGTTTCGAGACTAACAATGCGTCGGTGGTTCCTCCCTACCAACGTTTACTCGCATTGTTTTGATTTCTTTGTGCTGTAGTTTGTGTCCATCCTTTCCCCCCTTTCTTTGCACTATCCATGAGCAAGTCTGCGGCTTATGCTACGCCGCGGTGCATATCTAGTATCATATAATTTGACAACACCTGTAATACAGCCATCATACTCAAATGCAATGTTTTTGTACGCTGTTTGTTGTCAACAGTATGTGAAGTCTTGTTAAATACACCAATGTTCATAGAAGCACACAAATATAAATTTGTAAATTAATTCTTTGTACTTTTTTTCCTTCGTTGGCCCATCCACAATTACTCTTGGATCATAGATGCCATTTGACCCCGACGAAAGATACATATATATTGGCAGCGATAAACATAGTTGAATAAAGGCACAATGATATAAATTGAGAGGGTGTACCGGTTTACTGCTCCAGCAGAATTTCACGCCCTGTATCCGGTTGGGCGGTAAAGCCATTATATTATATATTTATATATATAAAATGGCTCCGGCTAATCCGGAATCCGGCCATTTTTACATTACCGTCGCCAACTTCGGCTCTGCTCGGACTTAACTTCATAAATCTGGCCAAATACGACTTAGGCGGGATCTTCTAAAATATGAATCCGGTATATCCCTGAAATTGATTCAGTTTTGTTTTATTAATGCAGTGTGATTATGCAGTTTAGCTTTTAGGAGTATAAAAGTGAATACATTTTAAAATCATTTTAAAAAATCACACCTCGAGAGCCATTTAAAGATATTTCCCTCGTGAATATAAACAAATAGAAAACATCCAAACACAAATAAAGACACATTGAAAAGTGAACACGTAGAAAACATTCAAGTAAAAAACTAACAATATGACCAATTAGAAAGCCGAGCAAATGAGAAAACACCAAATAGAAAAAAAAAACAGATAGACAACAGGACATTAGAAAATATCAAATATCTAAAGAGAAATGAGTCAAAAACATTTGAAAAAAAAACAACATCAGATGCAGTATAGAAGAATACAGGATAATAGAAAATATCCTGACATTGTGATTGAGCAATGTCACACATTCACGGGGTCAGTCTCGGACATCAGAGTCTCATCCAATCTTGTTGTGAGTGTGTGTGTGGGGGGGGGGGAAGGGGGAAATGTCATCGTTGCTAAAAAATGTGATCTGCTAGATAACATAATGAACAGCACGAGTGGGGGGGCGGCGGTATTTACATTACAGTGGTCTTTGATGGAAGAAAAACACATTTTAAGCCCATGGTGGCAAGGCATGAGAACTTGTGAAATACGAGAGTGATGAATGGCCGAGGTCAGAGGCCGCGGAGAAGATTAGCGGCCCAGACGTATCAGGAACGGAAAGCAAGGGTCCGCGTGTCGATGTGCGATATGAATGTTTTTGTTGATGATATGTTCAACTTCTTAACGTTGAGTATTCTGCGATCAAAACACTAATAAGATGTATGCTGTTGTCATGGGACTGAATGTGATTTACGAAACGGGCTTGTAGTCAAGCTACAACCATGCAAATGATAAATAGTTCAGTTATCCTGGTCCAAATTACGTTCGTCGATCTGAGTCACATTAAAAGCCAGTTGCTTTGAATGGTGGATAAGAAAACCTTGACCGAAGGGGTCAAGAAGACCATCTTCTAAATGAGCGGGCATGTGGACTCCAAACTGGCTTCTTTCGAATGGTGTTGACGTCCTCACGATGAACTGAACAAATCAAACAAAACCTAAAGACTTTTACTCTAAACTCCGGCGGATGAAAACCAAAATGACATACAGGTAACAGCCAAAATAAAACATTAAAAAATATACGGCTATTATGATTATTTATTTTTAAAAAAGTATCTTAACGCAAGCTACATGCTCTTTGGGCCGTCCTTAAATGACGTCATGCGATTTTTGACGATTTTTAATACCCCCTCCCCCGTCGTCACCCGTCGTCACAAAAACTTAGACCCCACCCCATCCAATATTACGTCACAAAGCTGTAGACACCTCCCAAGCTGTATTTTCTATTTGAAAATGAACATGTTTCTACTCACTTTTGTAATTTTAGTATGTATTTAGAGTAAGGTTGCACTCTAATATCATAACACGCATGAATCCATGTAAAACGTCATAAAATAAATAGTAAGAAATCGAATATTTAAGTGAAACTTTGATTTAAAGTAGTGCGTTTTGGCATGATGTCACACTACTTAAACTCCCCCTCCCCTCGTCACACATCGTCACAAATGTGGGACCCCCCCCCCCAGTTGCGTGGCTTCATTTCTGGACGGCCCCTAGATATATGCTTGAAAGAACATTGGGCTATCGGTGATTCAGATACTAAGTATAACTATCCTTTGTTGTACAACTGTTGATTCAGATCCGTTAGAGATCCATTGTTGAGAAACGGTTTATCCAGATAAACGTGAGTATCCACTGTTGAATAACGCCCCCGCCCCCCCCCCCCCTTTTCCCTGGTTAGTTGGACAGCGCGTAAAAAAAATTCTCTCGATGCTCTTTTAATCAGTCTTTGAGTTTTAACCTCTCTCACCCCCAAACCCCTCTGTGCCCCTGGGGAGAGCGGACATTGGTGAAAGCCCAGACTGGGAATTTTTTTTTTATCCGTCTCAAATCGTAGTCCGTTGAGATCTGGCAGCCGAGTCCTAAAAACAAACATGGCCGAGAGATGTCGAAATTCAGATCTTCGCTTTGTGTCCATTGTGCCGACCCGATTAGAAATTACGAATGATTCTTACGCAATGGTCAGATAAAATGTTTCAAATATCCTATATCAGTGTCGGCATTGGTGCGTGTGCGTGGGTGTTTACGTATTAATGCGTGTCGGCCATTGATACGTTATTCAATCCAAAATGTTTCATTAGCTGAATATTGTCGGCAAATGTTATAATACATTATAGCAGGAGCGAATGTTCTCGGAAACGCTGCTATTTGGCTTTCAGTAGAGGTTCCTCAATATTTTTGTGACACGGCACCGCAACTGTAAAAGTAATTTTCACAGCGTTGTGTCCTATGTCAAAATATAATAGTTGTACTGCGAATTTAATATATATCTTTAAAAAAAATTATACTCGCTGTGTACCTCCAAGAGTTTGGGAACCACTGACTTAAAATAGGAGAGTGAATAAGTGAAGGTAAAAACTGTTACTGCATACCGGGACATAAGGACGGGATGGGGGTGGATTTGGACAAGGAAAACAAAAAGATTGGTCAAGCATGAACTATAGAAGACAACTACCAAAGAAGACATCCCAGCGATATCAAAACAGATATTTGTATTATAGGATTGTTCCGTATTTATGTTACTGAGCTCTTGTCAGGCTTGGATCATCAAAGAGGGGAACGAAAAGTTATATACAAGGGTGTGTAATACACAAGGAGGGGAGCATTGGTGGGGAGAGAGAGAGAGGGGGGGAAGAGAATAGTTCAAATCTTTTAACGTAGAAAAAGTTAAGCATCTCTTAATAAAGGAACGAGAAACAATAATAGGACGCAATAATCTTCTGTATAGAAGGAGCGTCTTTAACATAAAATAAGAAGATAAGATAATACACATAAAACACACAGACACACTGAGGGGAAGAGACAGACTGAAAGTCAGACAGTTAGAGGGGCCAGTCAGACAGACAGATGGGCCAGCCAGACAGACAGAGGGGCCAGCCAGACAGACAGGGGGGCCAGTCAGACAGACAGAGGAGTCAGTGAGACAGACAGATGGGCCAGTCAGACAGACAGAGGGGCCAGTCAGACAGACAGAGGAGTCAGTGAGACAGACAGATGGGCCAGTCAGACAGACAGAGGGGCCAGTCAGACAGAGAGAGGGGACAGTCAGATAGACAGAAGGGCCAGTCAGACAGACGGACCAGTCAGACAGATGGGCCAGTCACATAGTCATAGGGGCCAGTCAGACGGACATAGGGGCCACTCTGACATACAGACAGGCCAGTCAGACAGACAGAAGGGCCAGTCAGACACACGGACCAGTCAGACAGATGGGCCAGTCAGACACACGGACCAGTCAGACAGATGGGCCAGTCAGACAAACAGAGGGGCCAGTCAGACAGACAGAGGGACCAGTCAGACGTACAGATGGGCAATTCAGACGGACAGAGGGGCCAGTCAGACATACATAGGGGCCACTCTGACATACAGACAGGCCAGTCAGACAGACAGAGGGGCCAGTCAGACAGACAGAGGGGCCAGTCAGACAGACAGAGGGACCAGTCAGACAGACAGAGGGGACAGTCTGACAGACAGAGGGGCCAGTCAGACAGACAGAGGGGCCAGTCAGACAGACAGAGGGGCCAGTCAGACAGACAGAGGGGCCAGTCAGACAGACAGAGACAGACGGATAAGCAGAGCGAGGGACACTGAGTGATGAAATAGAGAAGTGACTACTTGGAGATAAATTAAAAACTGAGGCTAAGGTGGTAAGGGATCATTGTAACGTCTAGTCGTTCCCCTTGGAGCCAGAAACAGTTCTAGAGGTATGTTCACATAAAGAACTGATTCAAATGCTCAGGTAATTTACATTGGTTTAGTTAGCGCTGAACGCGTTCGTACACGCCAGAAATTGTTGTCTCCACACACAAACGCTGCGTGGGACGTTACAGATACCTGCCCGTCGTGCAGGTAGATGAAATCAGTATAGACACCCCCCTCCCCAAACAATTGCCTGTATGGTTGTAATGTTCCTGTCAACTAGGATTACACCGTGATACATCAAACTAGACCTTTGTCGCGGGCCTGCAGGTTTTATCCTGCTCTCGCTATAATTGAACATAAGTATTTGTGTTCAACGGAGGCTGACCTATATACTTTATAAATTATGTGGAAGGTGGCGGTTCTCAAGTTTTCATCTTCAAATACTAAATTTTTTTGTAAGATTGTTGGGCCGAGGCGAGAGAGGTGCCGTGTAAAAACACTGATGTAAATGTTCACGGCAGTTAGTGCCTACATTTATTTAAAACTATAGATATATATATGTATATATATATATATAGACAGACAGACAGACAGACAGACAGACAGACAGACAATTCACCTATCATCTCCAGTAGGCGCACTCACAATGCCTCATCACCTTGAATTTGAACTGATACAATGCCACGAGCCCCTTGGGCCTCGGACTTAAACAAGCCGGCGAGAAGGTCGGCTCGTAAATTTCCCGCCGAGGTGTTGTTGACCCCGATAGACCCGGTGAATTGACACATGCTTCAGTGGAGATGAGGTATTCAGGCTGACACAATAAAACAGATTTTTAATTTTTTAAATTTTATTTTGAAACCATCAAGCTGAAAGCCAACACAGGTCACGTGATTGAAGGGTTATTTCCAGTCATGTGGGGCTTGACCTGACTCGGATATTTATTATAGAATCACCGTGTAGCCCAAACATTGCTGACTGCCCTCTAGACATTGTATCTCAACTCGGGTGTTTTCATATCTCAGCTCTTGTTCTTTCGTATCTCAAATCTTAAGTTTTCGTATTTCTCCTGTCACAAATTTCATTCTGATTTACCTACTGCCATTGTCTCACCCCCGACCGAATTGTATCTTAATTGTTTCTACTCATGTCCTGAGTATAGATTGATTCCTTGAGACGGAGATCTATTAACAACAGATACTCTGAGAGCTTAACCAAGCATCTCCAAATTTAGTTTTCTGTGATTAAATTTTGAACATGGAACACGACACGTAATGTTAAAGTTACCCAGTACGACCCAGAATTAAAAAAAAAAAATCCACTAAGATGATTCCAAAAATTGTATTTTCCTATTGGACTCTAAATGTCAGATTTATCAACATGACAATATTGCTAAAAATGTAGAGTATAAAGCTCAAGTTTTACAATGTTTTATCTAACAAATGGGGGGGGGGGGGAGAGGGGATATATCATTCGGGACTACAACCCTTACCCGAACATTTTATTTGCCTGCTTTTTTTTTTGTTGTTTTTTTTTGTAATGTTTAAAATCCTTATCAATTTTTTGGAAGACAGTTGCTGCTTACGTCGTTCTCGCATTTAAATTTAAGAGGGAAGATTATCTGGTCCTCTTTGGTGGGCATTTTCTCGCTAGTTTGTGTAATTTTTAAATCAATGATATTTGTGTGATTGTTAAACGCGTTAAATTCGTTTCTTTGTTTATTCTTAAGGGTTAGCGAAGTCATAGAATCCATTTGGGTGGTACACATTAGTCGCTTCACCGTTGCACCTAAAGATAACAATATGCTGGGGTCTTTGAAACCATTAAAAGTATTAAAACATAACTGTCTTCGACTCTCATAATGGCAAGAAAAGAATTTTGTTTGGAAGAAAGCTACGGTGTTTGCTTAAAAGCGAGAAAAAATAAATGATTTGAAGAAACGAACTTTGTGGGCAAGAAATGATGTTTGCTAAAAAGAAGTGGGGGGGGGGGGGGATTGAAAAGGAGAATGGATAGTTGATGGAAGGAGAAAGTGTTGTTTGACTGGATGGAAGGAAATAGATAGACAGAACGCAGTAAGAAAATGAATAAAAAAGAAAAAAAAAGATAGATAGGTCGATGAAAGAAAGCAGGAAAGAAAGAAAGAAAAAAGAAAGAAAGAAAGAAAAAAAACAACAACCAAAAAAGTTCATTTTTATCAACACGCAACGGCGGGATAAATTCAAACCCCGGGAGATTCAAGAGCCCAATTAGTTGCACTCCTTTCATGGCCCTCTGCTAAGGACTTAAATAACCAAACTTATCCCCTCGTAACCTCCCCCCCCCCCTCTTCCACCCCTTCACGCAGGGCTTGACGGGTCTTAATTGATCGATGACAGTGTCGATACTGACCGAAATCGAACAGGCAACAAGTCACGTGACGCGCGGGGGGGGGGAATAAGAGATTTTAGGCATCTCAAGACGATCTCGCGCTTATTTGGGAGGAAAAACAACCGAGTACAATATAATATCTATTGTACTTTAGAAGGAATGTAAAAATTTGACATTTGAGCTGTCATGGCGATAAAATCGATGACAAGGCAAGGTGTCTAGGGGAAAGGCGTGACACAATATTTAACACTACACGTGTTGGCAGCTAGTTCCTTGGATTCTAGCAATTTTTAAAACTATCTTTAGTGGTATTTTATACGTAGACTGCAGCAAAGAAAGGAATAAAAAAAATCCAATAATACAAGAATCATTTTATAACAAAATTTGCTTTGGGCAATGTACTGATATTAAAACACGTAGTGCTCCTATAACTAAGAAACGCAGTGGTCGAGTGGTAGCACTCGACTGTTTTACCGATGGTCACGAGTTCGAATCCACATGAAGGCGAGGATTTGTTGCCGGGGCCTGAGGAGTCCCCACGTCACCCAGCTCTGAATGTGTACCTAACTAGACAATAGTTAGGCGGCTGGGTAATGCGTGGAACCCTTATAGCCGTGGCCTGTGACCGCTGCATCACTTGCCAACAGATCATCTCTCATGGTCTTTGGACGCAATTATCTTCAGCATAAGAGGAGCGTCTGTATATCTAAGATAAGATAAGATAAACTAATCAAGAGTCCGTTATTTTTTAGTTAATTTCAAAAGTACAAACGTTTGGTTGGTCGGTAAGGGGCAGGTAAGTCTTTACAATTTTGTAGGCCTTTGGAAAAGGGGCTTGCAATGCAAGACAGAGACAATCATGCATAGCCGAGTTTGACTTCATCGAAGGAAAAAGGTCTGGGGGGTGGTGCTGGGGCCGGGGGTTTTGAGGGCGCTTCTGCATATAGACTTGTGGATTAAAGTACATTCCACGTTTAGCCTTTTCACTGATACCTGAATTAAATTTTCATTTTTACAAATAACAGGTGATTTAAAAAAAAAAGAACTAGTTTGTTATGACTCTTGAAGGCGAAAACTCAACCCATACTATTTGGTCACACGCAGAAAGTAGTTCTTAAAATATCATTAGGCGTGAAACAAGCTGAAGGAAGGAGATAAAAACTTGAGGCTAAAATTACCTTTAATAATACAATAAGATATAACTATTTCAAAGTTGTGCGAGTACTCACAGAAATTAAAAACACATTTAAGAGAAAAAAAATGTCTGTCTCTAAACTTATTACCTAAATCGGTGACAATAATATTGTTTTAAGTATTGAGATAAGAATGGGAGTATGATCAGATATATTTAACATAAAACAATTTTAACAATATAACTAAAAGATGTATATTTATAAAATAGAAGGATTTTCAAGTTCTTTGAATTCATTAAAATAAACTTGAAATTTAAATTTTTTAAAAAAATTTTTAAATAAAAAAAAGAAAGAAAGAAACCGTAAAGTACTATAGACCGTACCTTTTGTACAATATATAATTTTTTTAATTGACCATTTAATCATAACATGTTGATAACTATAAATTTTATTGACTTAATTAACTGAACCCTACTCTCACATTTACTTGAATGACTTTCGAAACATTAAAACGTTCTTAAAACCAGTAGTAAAAAAAATTATATTAAAACCTGCATCATGAATGATTAGTCACATATTCATGTTCATTAAAGACATTTTAAAATTTATTGTCCGTACAAGTCTAAGCCCCCCATATAGCGGGACACAAATTTGTTTTTATTTGAATTACATTTTAACACATTTCTTGAGCATTATAGCCAAAATGCAGGCGTTAGGCTAATGTACGTTAATTTGTAAAAATAAAAAAAATAAAGTATTTAACAACTGGACACTGAACAGTCACTGCATAATACAGCAGAAGAAGTCACTAGTAATTTAAATGCAGGGTTCCGCAAAGTAGAAAGTGACATCAATAATCAATAATAGACAAAGACATCAATCTTAGATAATGATATATTTCAAAGTATCTTATTTTGGATTAAACGCAAGCATTTTCCTTTTTGTAAAGTACGACAATGAAGTTGGGGCTCAAGAAAGTTACAATTCTAGCATTTAAACAAGCGCTAATAAAGTTATATATAAAATTAAATGACAAACATGGGAGGATGGGGGGGGGGGGAATGACAAAACGGTGCGATAACCAAATAGCACAGACTTATATTACACAGATCTAAATCAAATCGAACCTCCCGCCTAGCCATTACACAAATTTCCGGGCAAAATTTAAGGAAAGAACTGAGAATGCTGAATATGCAAGAATTGGTGTTTGATGAGATAAGGATCAACCTTCCAGCGCATGATTTAGTGACCAGGTGAGTCATCTCAACATAGCACTTTGAAAGTCGTGTCTTATCGCCAGGCGACAAGGGAGAGAAACCTTTTTCAAAGAAAAGCAATTTTTGAAAAATAAAAACACTCTGTATGTAATGTCAATGCTTTCCGATTGAGACTAACAAAAAAAAAAACAAAAAAAAACTGACATGGACTATTTTCACAGATGCGAAGAGAGATACGTTGAATAGATTGAAACGAGAGAATTGAGTGAGTTTAAATAGCTGAATTGAGATTTTCTTAGGAACCGTATACTATTTTTCTTGCTCTGAGTCCCATAACCTCGTCGTAGGGGATTCTAAATTATGATTCCATCACAATTTTCTTGGGGCTTGGTAGACCTTGGCGGCGCCCATCTCCTCTCCAGGTCAGCGGAGGAATTTATTCATCAACTTTTTTTTTGGTTTGTTTTTTAATTGTAGCTGGGTCGTGGGCTAGATCCCACGACCCTCAGCTTGTGCTTCGCCATCCAGCCGACATTGGGATTTACCATTGTCAGGGAAAACCCAATAACTCTATGTCTGTGTCTGCAGAACACAAGATGACAAAACCAGACCGTGACCGACAAGATCACAAATAGGCGTCACAACCAGTTTAAATTTAGATCGAAGTACGGAGACCATAACTCAGATGACCTGCGTGCTTGTCCGTTATGGCTAATGATTTGGATGAAGGTTGGGGTCGTCATGAAAATATTTATAAGTGGGAGTGAAAATGAGTGGCTCGCCACAAGCAGGAACGGAAAAAAAAGGCGAGCTTGACACGAGTTGGGGGATAGGTAGAGTTGCCATGTCGAAAGTCCCGCCTAGGCTTGCGTGGAAAACTAGCAGTCATGATAAGGATAACCAGGGGCGTTTATTCTTAGGAATGGGGGACAAACGAAATATACCACCATCAAATACAATGGCTATGATTTTTGGTTTTGTTAGCAAGTTGTTGGCTATGAGTAGGTGAAAATAAAGATGACTTGACTATGATTATGTTTTGTCTTGATTGAGAATTTATTTTGGGGTCAGTGTTACATTGTGCCATTACGATGACATGTTTTGATGAGGGTTTTATAATGTTCATGGCCATTGGGTTAAATATGTAATAAAAATTTCAACCCTAGAGACCTCATATTTTTAATGAGATTAATGATGTTGTTGAAATATGGTTTATGAGGACTCTTTGTTGATCATTATGAAGTATATGATGATGGTTATGTTATGATAAAGATAACTGTGGGTATGGATAGATAATTTGTTATCTCCATAGACAGTATATATTATTAGATGCACATGATTGTGATATAAGTGATTGTAATGGGTTAAATACAATCATGCTGAAATGTTACAGTTGGATAAGTGGTTATCCCTGTAAGATTATCTCATGCTGGAGGCAATCCTGGAATAAATATCTTAAAGAATTTATATGAGGAACCAGTAGAGTCAGTTAAGCAACCTGTGTAAACCTAGTAATATTGTCCTATTGAATATTCATGTTATGATTTCAATGTTTATGATGATTGCACTGTTCCAATGATGTCGCTATTCATAATTATGCAGATGTTTTGATAATTTTGTTGATGATTTGATGTTTATATTGATGATTATTATTATCAATTCTTATGTGTAAGATAAAGAATTATATAGGTGGGTATGGTGGATAGGCGATCTCCATAACACAACCGTCCCACGCACTATGGGGACATTAAAGATACATGTGGAGTCCCACTATGGGGACTGTAAAGATACATGGGGAGTCCCACTATGGGGACATTAAAGATACATGGGGAGTCCCACTATGGGGACTGTAAAGATACATGGGGAGTCCCACCATGGGGACTGTAAAGATACATGGGGAGTCCAACTGGGGGCACTATAAAGATACATAACAGGTCCCTCTATGGGGAATTTAAAGATACAAAGGAGGATAATTATTATATGAGCAAGAAAGGCTCCGTAAAATGTCCCATGATGGGGACAGTGCTAATAAAGCTAGGTTGTTTTTTTTTATGGTGCACAATTTAGCAATGATTATCATTTTGATTACTTGTTGGGGCAGGTTGTTAAAGATGACAAACTCATGTATTCAACCTTACAGATGTAATTAATTAAGAATTTCTTGTTTGTTCGTTTTGTTTCCGGTTGCAAACGAAAGTGATTCAATACCATGCTTTTTTTTTAAAAATAAAATGTTGTTAGAAATATCGGGTATTGATCTTATTTCATGGGTAGATTTAACTCCGTGAGTTAAATCTAAAGTGAAGAGGGGGGATATGTCAGGGAAACATTATAGAGTTATTGGGTTTTCCCTGACATGTCAATGTTGTTACTTGTGTTTGGTGCGGTGCGGTGCGCACGGTATGAGAGAGTATGACGTAATAGTGTGAACGTGACGTAGAAAAAAGGCAGTTGTGTGAGAGAGAGATAGAGGTTGGTTGGTATATGGAGGATCCTTCGACCTGCAGTACACAAGGGATACACGAGTTTTAGCGTTGCCCAGCTTTCGTCTGTTGGACTGAGAGTTGTTACATGTGATGTTAAGACGCATGGAGTTGTACTACGATGAATAGAGATGTACATATGTTACGAGTGAAGACTCGTGTTAATAAAGGTTGATGTTAGTACAAGGACTTTGTGTTAATCTATGTACGCAAGTTGGCGGTGAAGTCACGATCAGAACCCCTAGACAACGAATCCCGACAACCATCACCAAAATCTACTTGAGAGTTATTAATAGAATGAATTGAGTATTAAACAAAATCTGTCATGCCAATCGTAAAGATATGATTACAGTTGGAGTGAATAGTTGATACCTGAGCATCATTTAAGACCACACTCATCCCATGTATTTGTGGATTGTAAGAATGTCATGAGGTTAATTTTTTGTAAGTGTTTTTAAAAAAAAAAAAATAAGATATTGTTTGAAGCAAGGCGATACTAACCAATTTTCAATGAGAAATTTCATTAATGACAAAGTCAATTAATTTAAATTGTAACATAATCTTTAAGAAAATACGTTCTTCAGCAACCCCTATTTGAAGTCCCACCATTGGACTGGAAAACTTTGCCCAAATATCTTGGTTATTCCAAGAATTCTTCAAGCTACTGTATCATGGGTCTTTAAAGCTTTTAGTGGTTGTATTTTTTAAAAAAATCTCCTTAGAACCAAAAACATCAATTAGGAACAAATCGAGTCTAATCCTTGTTACAACTTTTTTTCCCCAATGGTTTGCTAGAAAATATGAGACAAGTGAATAATTATTGAAGATTATAGTTATGTCTTTAAATATTCTTACCCACATATTGGTAAACATTGGCGAAAGCGTGTACATTAAAATTCGTTGTTGAAAATAAAAATCTGTAAAACAAATTATGAAAACATTCACAAAAATAAGTAAAATGATTAAATAAGGTAAGTCCTGATGTTTAATCATATTTTATACCTTCTGGTAGAGCAGCCGAAACTTGTAGAATGTAGAAAAGGATCTTGATGATCTACAATAACAACACCGACATTCAATGTACATGCAGGAATCACATATTACCCGCTCATAAGCCGACCCCCCCCCAACTCCTCCCCCCAGATTTTGTCCACAAAAAAAGGTAGCTTTAAAACGAGTTTATACTTATACGGTATCTTCTCACATAAACATAGTTTGACATATATTTCTAAGGTAAAGACAACAGAAATAAAACAACAGTACGGAAATTACAATGCTATTATGTAACTTTGACTGTTGCAGCAATAGGAACAAATTTAGGTTCACTCAGACGACAATGTTATCTTGAAACTATGACCACTGCGGGAATTAACAAGACATACGGACAACAATGATACCCAGTAAACTTTGAATGATGCACGAATAAACAGACTACCGTGTTTTATTGTACGTAATTTTCACGGGTAATTTCAGGCGGAAATGATGTCTTTTTGGCGTAATGCCAAACCTCGGTACGCTACATTAAATTAAGAGCAAGAGGGTGGAAATACGGAGAGAGAGGGGGAGAGGGAGTGAGAGAGAGATAGGGAGAGAGAAGGGAGAGAGGAAGTGAGAGAGATAGGGAGAGAGAGGGGGATAGGGAGTGAGAGAGAGGGAGAGAGGAAGTGAGAGAGATAAGGAGAGAGAAGGGGGAGGGAGAGAGATAGGAAGAGAGAGCGGGAGAGGGAGTGAGAGATAGGTAGAGAGGAAGTGAGAGAGATAGGGAGAGAGAAGGGGGAGTGAGAGAGAGATAGGGAGAGAGAGCCGGAGAGGGAGTGAGAGATAGGCAGAGAGGGGAGAGTGAGTGAGAGAGATAGGGAGAGAGAAGGGGGAGGGGGAGTGAGAGAGTTATAGGGAGTGAGAGATAGGGGGAGAGGGAGTGAGAGAGAGATAGGTAGAAATAGAGGGGATATGTAGGGAGAGAGAGAGAGAGAGAGGGAGAAAGAGAGGGAGAGAATCAATAAATCTTACACACTCCTATGAAATAGTTTACAAAATATTCATTTAAAACAGACAATACAAGTTATATAAAATTAAATTTTGTGAATTAACTATCACATCAATAGTTTAAACTTATGACAGTTTTGGTACGATGGGATTATATAATGCTAATGTGTTGCTTACTCTCCATCTGTACATTTCAAAGCGAAACATCTTAAAAATCTGTGATCTTTCTATATGTATTTCAATTATATAGAATCTATGTATTTCAATTTATTGTCAATAGGTAATTGGATAAAAAGAAACAAGTCGCATGGACTGCAATAGAATGCTATAGGTAAGGGACTTTGTTAACAAAAACTGTCTCATGGAACAATCAGGGGCTGATTAAGAATGCACGGGGCCCTGGGCTGCAATCAAACGGGGGCCCTATCCTGCCAGCGACCCTTAAAATAAAATGATTTCTAACAGCTAATATAAGACTGTAACTAAATATTAATGTTACAGTTGAGTGTGAAAAGAAACATTTTAAAATATTCCGCCACTGGGAAACGATCACGACACCGGTTGAATCACGAGCCTATACTCTATCCACACGGCCAGCAGAGCTGCCCTAAAGTGAGAAATTTTAAAAATATAAATTATATTTTATACTATGTTTCTCTAAGTGAGCCAATTAAATCAAGTTTTTCGAGTGTTAAGACTATTAGGTCTGCATAGAGATCAGTTAAATGTATAAGATTTATAAATTTATTTAATTTATACTATTTTCGAGGGTTTGTGCAAACATGTGTACATTTTTATTATACAATATAAAGAATTTGGGGGCCCCAAAACCGTCGGGCCCCTGGCTTTAGCCCGTTCAGCCCCCCCCCCTTAATCTGCCATAGGGAACAATGAATAATGGTTTACCGACAAAAAGGCCCCGGACAAGACGGCCCCAAGAAATGGGCTCCGACATAACGGCCCCGACAATTTCTCTGGGGCCATTTTGACGGGTCAACTTGAATAATCCACAAAGGCAAATATTGAAGACCCATGAAAACCCATCCAAAAGCGAAAAATTCTGCTTGGACAACATGAGAGAAATAATTATGTATATCGATTCATCTTAATGAAATAAGGGGAGACAATAGAGACACAGCATCTCTAAATTAGTTTGGTGAATGGGGGGTATGGGGTGGACGGTAGTGTGTGTTCTGATGGGATGACGTCATGGGGTGGACGGTAGTGTGTGTGTCCTGATGGGATGATGTTATGGGGTGGACGGTAGTGTGTGTGTTCTGATGGGATGACGTCATGGGGTGGACGGTAGTGTGTGTCCTGATGGGATGACGTTATGGGGTGGACGGTAGTGTGTATATGTTCTGATGGGATGACGTCATGGGGTGGACGGTAGTGTGTGTGTGTGTCCTGATGGGATGACGTCATGGGGTGGACGGTAGTGCGTGTGTGTCCTGATGGGATGACGTTATGGGGTGGACGGTAGTGTGTGTGTGTTCTGATGGGATGACGTCATGGGGTGGACGGTAGTGTGTGTGTCCTGATGGGATGACGTTATGGGGTGGACGGTAGTGTGTGTGTGTTCTGATGGGATGACGTAATGGGGTTGACGGTAGTGTGTGTGTCCTGATGGGATGACGTCATGTGGTTGACGGTAGTGTATGTGTGTCCTGATGGGATGACGTCATGGGGTGGACGGTAGTGTGTGTGTCCTGATGGGATAACGTCATGGGGTGGACGGTAGTGTGTGTGTCCAAATGGGATGACGTTATGGGGTGGACGGTAGTGTGTGTCCTGATGGGATGACGTCATGGGGTGACGGTAGTGTGTGTGTCCTGATGGGATGATGTCATGGGGTGGACGGTAGTGTGTGTGTCCTGATGGGATGACGTCATGGGGTGGACGGTAGTGTGTGTGTCCTCATGGGATGACGTTATGGGGTGGACGGTAGTGTGTGTGTCCTGATGGGATGACGTCATGGGGTGGACGGTAGTGTGTGTGTCCTGATGGGAAGACGTCATGGGGTGGACGGTAGTGTGTGTGTCCTGATGGAATGACGTTATGGGGTGGACGGTAGTTTGTGTGTGTCCTGACGGGATGACGTTATGGGGTGGACGGTAGTGTGTGTGTGTTCTGATGGGATGATGCTATGGGGTGGACGGTAGTGTGTGTGTGTCCTGATGGGATGACGTCATGGGGTGGACGGTAGTGTGTGTGTCCTGATGGGATGACGTCATGGGGTGGACGGTAGTGTGTGTGTGTCCTGATGGGATGACGTCATGCGGTGGCCGGTAGTGTGTGTGTGTTCAGATGGGATGACGTTATGGGGTGGACGGTAGTGTGTGTGTCCTGATGGGATGACGTCATGGGGTGGACGGTAGTGTGTGTGTGTCCTGATGGGATGACGTCATGGGGTGGACGGTAGTGTGTGTGTCCTGATGGGATGACGTTATGGGCTGGACGGTAGTGTGTGTGTGTCCTGATGGGATGACGTTATGGGGTGGACGGTAGTGTGTGTGTCCTGATGGGATGACGTTATGGGGTGGACGGTAGTGTGTGTGTGTCCTGATGGGATGACGTCATGCGGTGGCCGGTAGTGTGTGTGTGTGTCGTGATGGAATGACGGAACGGCCGGACCGTGTCTGCATCCATGGGGCAGGAGTGTGTAAGGAGGTCAGTGGGGACACGTTTGGAGTAAGTGGGAGGCGAGGGGGGGGGGCTAGTCCTCTCTGCTGGTACAACACAGCTCAGTCCATAGTTGATGTGATCATAGGGCTCAGTTAAGGGGAGATGTGATTAATGCTGGGGGGGGGGTTGTTATGCCTGTGAGCTATAGACAAAGGACACGACCCTGAGGTGGTCTCAAGCAGGTTATTGTTGGTTATCTGGCACCCAGTCATTGCTATAACACAGGTCTGGGAACCGAATCTGGTCGACCAGTTAAGGCGCGAAAGACAGTGCTATTTTAACGTGGCATCAGAGCCATATGACGCATAGATTATGCCATAGTCGAAGATCTAAGTTTTTGATCGGTGGCGTTAGTCGTATGTTGTACTGCGTCAAAATCATAACTTGTAACATATATTTCACATAGTCACGGGTTTTAGCAAGGAAACCTTTGACCCCGTAACGTGAAAAATAATATTTGGACATCATAGTTTAATAATTATAGGTTAATGTTACCAACAAACATCGCTTGAACAACAAATACCTTTGGTCTTAGTTGGTGGTTTATTAATTGTGCGTATAAATTAACAGTTATCCTCTGTTTAAAAAAATAAAAAATTAATCTTTGAAGATTACAGTCTCAGTCTTGCCTTAGTTCAGGGGTCTCCAAACTTTTCCGCCGAAGGGACGCATGAAGTGTCGAACAGCAGTTTGGGGGTCGACTACTAACCCCAAACATAAATAAAATACTTTAAAAAATCTTTTTTTTAAAGGACACTCTTTTCTACATATAGAATGTGCACTAGAAAGAAGAAAATAAAAATGTTTTACAGGTTACAGGTGAAATCCGTGAACCTATCCACGGCACATAAAAACGTATCTTTTAAAAAAAAAAAGTAATGAAAATTAAATTATTTTATGTTCTTCTTTTTAGTCCACTTATAAAACGTGTTTTTTATATATAATTTTTTAAACCTGTATTTACTGTATCCCATTTCGTCTTAGTGTAAAATCCTAGAGTGTATCGAAAATTTTATTTATTACTTTTATTGTACATAAGAAAGTTCATTAAAATTAAATACAAAATAGCGTAATTGGTTTCCATATATTATGGATTGTCAGGTCTAACCGCGTGCAGGTGAGGCATTTTAGACCCAATACAAATAAACACAAAGATATGGACAAACGCCAACGCTAGCAAAAACACACTTCACTAATTCATATTAAGACTGCTTTCTTATTCCATTTCTCTCACTGACTGAACTCCCCTTCCTGTAAAACACGAGGACGAGGATGTGTTCATCGATGGCTGGCGTGAACACCGGTGGCTCGTGAATGTTAACAATAGCAGACTAATACTAATACAGATGCTATATAAGGAGATAAACTAAAAATGCATTATTTTTATTACGCTACATTCGATCGATCTGAAATATTGAGACAATGCATTCGTCCGAGATGTATTTGTGGTTAAATGTTGAGATCTCTAGGACCATCAGAAGTGGTTTAATTTTACGTTACAAGATCTTATGGATACAACAGACAAACAGTGTAAATGAAAGGGTGCAAATAGTATCTTTTTCGAGATTAAAAGGTCTCCAAGGGCCTCATGGGCCGCATCTTGCCCGCGGGCCGTATTTTGGAGACCCCTCCCTCAGTTGATGAACCACGCAGATATTCAGAGCGAGTGTGTCTCAAATTGTGACATTAGGGTTTGGGGGGAGGGGAGGATTTGGAAGGGCGGGGGCAAGCAATGAAATGTGGTTTCATTAAAAGACAAGGAGTCATTGACATTTAAATTAATACTTAGTCAAGACATAGTCGAACAGTCAATATTTAGTCAAATAATCAATATATATTCAAATAATCAATATATAGTCAAATGTGAAAAAAATCGAAATTTGGGCATTTAATCTAGATTCTGAGATATAAATAAAGACACAATCGAACATTTTCAACAAAACGCGAGACTTGTAAAAAACAACTCACGTGGTTTACATAAGAGGGAGAAATTCCAGGAACTTTACATAAGTCAGTAACACAATGTCTTCCTTTTACTGGCACTCTCTACATAAGTCAGTAACACAATGTCTTCCTTTTACTGGCACTCTCTACATAAGTCAGTAACACAATGTCTTCCTTTTACTCCAACTCTCTACATAAGTCAGTAACACAATGTCTTCCTTTTACTAGCACTCTCTACATAAGTCAGTAACACAATGTCTTCCTTTTACTGGCACTCTCTACATAAGTCAGTGACACAATGTCTTCCTTTTACTCCAACTCTCTACATAAGTCAGTAACACAATGTCTTCCTTTTACTCCAACTCTCTACATAAGTCAGTAACACAATGTCTTCCTTTTACTCGCACTCTCTACAGAAGTCAGTGACACAATGTCTTCCTTTTAATCGCACTCTCTACATAAGTCAGTAACACAATGTCTTCCTTTTACTCGCACTCTCTACATAAGTCAGTAACACAATGTCTTCCTTTTACTCGCACTCTCTACATAAGACAGTAACACAATGTCTTCCTTTTAATCGCACTCTCTACATAAGTCAGTGACACAAAGTCTTCCTTTTACTGGCACTCTCTACATAAGTCAGTGACACAATGTCTTCCTTTTACTGGCACTCTCTACATAAGTCAGTAACACAATGTCTTCCTTTTAATCGCACTCTCTACATAAGTCAGTGACACAATGTCTTCCTTTTACTCGCACTCTCTACATAAGTCAGTGACACAATGTCTTCCTTTTAATCGCACTCTCTCGGTCTGACCTAATTTCTCCCACATTGTCAATGTCTCGTCCTTTTAATCTGTTGCAATCCCTTTTCTCCATGTCTTCTCTCCCCATCTTTTCTCTCTCTCTCTCTCTCTCTCTCTCACGCTCCCTCAATAACTTTCTTCATTTCTCTGGCCTTCCATAAGTGACCTTAGATCCAAACAAACTCCTGCTTAAAGCGGCACCACTTATCTTTATCAAAATATGACTTCTTCCAATTCAACATCTAATCTAAAACTAAATGTAAAAGAAAAAAAGTTTCTGAACATTAAAAAAAAAATTATTTTAAAAATTATTGATGGACATATTAAAAAAGTATAATGCGTGGCACATTCTCCAATAACGATGAGGTTTTGTTGTTGAGTCTGGTGTCATTCTATTCAGGACCAATCTGCGCCTGAAATGGAGATCACGTGACAATAGAGTGACACTCGGGCCGGGCAGAGGAATTACCATTAATTCTTGGGTCATTTGATGACACAGATTAAAGTGTACGGGGTGTCGGCTGGGGTGTGGTGTGGCGATGAGGATCTCTGTGTGTGTGTGTGTGTGTCGGGGGGGGGGCACTGCTTCCTGTTTCAAGTGTCAACATCAGTTGTGCGGTGTTGGAAATTGTTTTGTTCCAGATAGTGAACGTTGCGTTCAAAGATTATTGAAAAGTTCGTAAAATAAGGTAAAATAGCATAGGGATATTTGTCTTATCAAACTTAAATAAATATTTTCGAGTCTTAAGTATTAAATAACTTTTCAAAGGACATACATGAATTAGAAAGACGAGATCTTAAGTTTAGAGACATTTACGCAGAAGACAAATTAATCAAACATAAATTATAGCGAAAATGAGACATCGTTTTTCCGCCGTGTCGAGTTCTCCCCGCAAATTAGTAAAATACGTCACGTCCTACTACCTGCCACATTACTGAATGTTAAACAATTTTACTTTTTCAAATGTCAATTTCATTACAATTTCTAATGGATGGTAATAAAAATCAGTCGTAAATAATTTTACAAAATTTTTCAACTGGAAGAAGACGTTTAATCCACAGAATAGTTAATGCCGCTGAAGGTCGCTGCCTGCTCGGTCTGTGTTGCTAACACCGGCACTGCCAACAATGGCAGCAAATTTAATGATACTTGAGTATTCAATTTCCATTTGATAGGATATATTGCCACCCACTGAGTTTCAGACAACAAACCATTGTTGAATTTAGCATACGGACTATCTAATGCTCACCGTCAGCTTCCAATAAACCCCTCGCAGCCTCTCAGAGGAGAACCTCTCTCCAGCTTCCAATACTACGATTCCCATTACAGACCCGGCATGAGTCATGGGACGTTATATGCGATGTTTACACAAACTCGTGCGGTCAGTTAAGTGATGGACGGAACAACGCGTTTTGACCGGGGTGGTCAGAGGTGAGGTCCTGGGTGGGCGGGGATGTTTGGGTTGCAGCCCGTAATGACAACAAGACCGTAACGGATTGAGCCACGTCTCCTCCCCTACCCCACCCCACTCCCCACACCTGTCTCTCCAGCCCCCCCCCCCAAATCAAGTGGGATGGATGCCAGAGGCGGGCAATTCTATACTAATAACATAAACAATACAGTTTGATCAGGAGAAAATAGTTGGTTGAGGGATAAGGGGGGAGGGGAGGGAGAGTTTTAGGGGCAAGTATATCCTTTTCCTAGACATGGTGGGGAGGAGGTTGAGGGGGGGGTGGAGTTGTTCGCATTCCAGGGACATCGATCGCAATGCAAGCAAGAAATGAGTGTATGTGTCTCGGTCTGCGTGTGCCTGGGAGGTCTGCGTGGGGGCATATGGGTGAGGAAAAAATCCATAGTGTCTCTGTGATAATAAAATTAAGGTTGCCATAGCAAGCCTTGAAACCTGATGTCCATGAAAATATTCCACGCCTCGTCTCTTTAGAAATTGAATACCAAAAACAAAATGAGTGAAATTCTGGAGGGTTGACAAGTGTTGTTTTTACATTACTTTGAAATCCTTTTGCAAAAACGGAATTTTGCTTTGATAGGAAGTCTATCATTTTGTTTGAAATGCACGTGGTCGTATTGGGGTCTGTGCCCTGATGGCAGACATTAAACGAATGACAAATTTAAAGTTAGAGAGGAAGAGAAGGCCGAAGAGCGAGAGAGAAATAGAGTGGAGATCGAGAGTGATTGACATTTGAAGACAGGCAGAAAAAAAAAGAATTTGTTGAGAGACAGGGCCATGGAAGAGACAATGATAACATAGAGATGATGTCAAAGAGACAAGAGCTGATAGGAAAGTAGAGAGAAACACACACAGTTTAAAGAGACCCGGAGCATGACTGACATAAAGAGACTGTAAAAGACTGGGAGAGTTAAAGAGAAAATGTTGCCAGTGAGAGGTGAAGGCCATAGAGAGATAGAGAGGAGAGCGAGAGATATACAGACACAGAAACAGAGAGATGTTAAAACAGAAATTCAAGCCCATGCCATGGGACACGTGGTCGAGTTGCAAGCGCGTTCGACTGGTTTACCGATGGTCACGAGTTCGAATCCTTGCGAATATAAATAATATATAAGATGAAGATGTCTAACATAGATGGCCAGCTGAAATGATTCAATAGATGTTGTCTTTACGTAAGGTTTTTGTGCGTGAAATTATGAACCATTAATCCATCTTTTTGTTTGTAACTGTTGATGAGGTTGCTATTATTAGATTTACTGGGGCAGGTGACCTAGGTCGATTCCCCTTTAAGTATCGTTTAAATAAGACCCTACATAGGGGCTAAAATTTGCATAAGATTTTATATAAATCGAGCCGTCCAATAGGAAATGTATTCAATGCATCAAAGGTTGTGATCAATTGACCTCTACAGATCTTTGAGAATTAATGAAGGGTCATTTATGGTAAAGCAGACGTTTTACTGAAATGTTAAGTGAAAAACTAATAAATGAGAACGTTTTTTTTTTCGCCTTTTGAAAGTTTGTTTTCACACCCTCAACTCCCCAATCTTAACTCGACTTTAAGAATACACTGATTAAATCAATGAGTTACAACGTGATCAGATTCTCTCAGTGGCGTAGCTAAAGCTTTTGCCGCCCGGGGCGGTCTCCAATTTGCCGCCCTTTTAGGGACGTCCATAAATGACGTCACACATTGGGGAAGAGGGGAGTCACACATTTGAAGTTAAGTCAAAACGCGCAACTTCAAATAAAAGTTCCACTTAAATATATGATTACCGATACTTTATTTAATAAAGATTTACGTGGCTTCACACGTGTTACGATATTAGAGTGCAGCCTTACACTAAAAATATTTAAATGACAAAAAATGAAAGTGATTGGACACTTGGTCATTTTAAAATAGAAAATACGGATTTTATGGGGGGTGGGGGTGGGGGGGCTTTGTGATGTCACATTGAAGAAGGGGTCTAAATTTTTGTGACGACGGGTGACCAGGGAGCAGGGCATGAAAAATAAACAAAAATCGCGTGATGTCATTTAAGGACGGCCACTTAAATCAATCGTATGATGGTTTTTATAAATAAATAAACATTAATTAATAAATAATTGTAATTGAAACGAAGTACATTGTAAAAGTAAAAGGTGGGGTACATGATAACCATTCCACGCCATAGTTATGTCAGCATTAATAAAAGAGGCCGATTAAGATGATATGCATATTTGAAGACATTTTTAAAAAATACAAGATTCATTTTTAAAGGCCACAAGAAAGTTAATGAGACAAAACATATTCCAAATTTACAGCCCAAAAACATTGCGAACTAATATGCCTTTATTTTTTATTTAAAATAGGTTCTATATGCTTTTTTATAAACAAAGAAATTATATACATTAGTATGTAAATATATTTATAAATTTACTTATCTAACTTTCATAGTAGAGAAATCGTGTATTATGCTATCAAAATATAAATTATTTGTAATATCTTGTTCTATGGACAATGTTGCAAGATTTTGAAGTCTTAAATCACTCAAAGTGGAACGATGATAATTTTTGTATCAACTTCTGTTTGGGGGAACTCCATTCACAACTATATAGGTCTACAGTTTTAGTAAGTGTTAAAAACTTTCTTAGCAAAAATGTAATGTTGGGTAAAGAATTTTCCAATCTATACTGTTGAATATATTTTAATAGATCAAGGAGGCATCCCCCCTCCCGTTTTTCCAACATAATCCCTCTTCTTGTAGTGTAGTTAAAGACAGGGCTGGTCTTAAAACTCTGCCACCTCCTATGCAGCCGCATTGGGTTCGCGCTTTCATAGACCCCACCTATCATAATTTTTATTTATTATCCTTAATAAAGACCTTATTTGTACCAAAATTGGGCCCAGCGCATTCCTTTTCGCATACTAAGCTGTATAAGGCCCGCAATTGCTAAGCCGTGTTGTTGTTGTTGAGCTTCTCGTCTATAAGGGACATCCACCGAGGACATCCACCGAGGACATCCACCGATCATCTTCGGCGTCTGCACTTCCTCCTAGGACATAGGCCACCTACAAGATACCTCCAGGCATCTCTAACCTGGGCCAGCTTCTCCAGGATCCTCCATTCATGGCCAATTCTCATGATGTCTGCCTCCAATTCTCGGCGCCAAGTGTTTCTTGGACGGCGTCTTTTCCTTTCACCCTGTTGTATTAGAAGCAGATTTTTTTAGTTTATGACTGATCCATCCCCACCGCTTTTGAAGAATCTCTTCCTCAATGGGCTTCTGTTTTGTCAGCTGCCACAGTTCCCGGTTGCTGATTTTGTTCGGCTAGTGAGTTCTGAGAATCTTTCTGTGTACTGCCATGCCATAAAAACCTGGAACCTTTTCGTTCAATATTTAACTGTTCTTTATCAATGATAATGATAATAAAGAAATTAATTTGATTTTTTTTTTTTTTTCAATTGGTAGGTTACATGGTATTATACACGAATATTTTCTTGCAACGACATGCAACTGATCAGTGGGTTCTATTATTTTCTATTATAATTACATCTATGGATAAAACATTTCTAGTTGTACCACTTGCTCTAAAGATAGAGACCCGTCTCCTGAATTTTCTCCACTCATATATTTTCTCTTTCAAACTGAAGGTTCAGTTGATGTCTCCAACTCTCTATAGTCTATAACAGCGTTCTGTATTAGAGAATAGCCTTGTTCCATGAAATTGGTTTGAATTATTTTTTTAACTGTTTTCTATAAATTGAGATTCTATTGTAAAGAAAAATATTGCAATGATATGCATAAAGTTCCAGCATCTGATCTCGTTTTACTAGTTACTTCTTCAGATTTCAATTTTCCAAGACGCTTGAAATTTTTAAGTATGACTTTTTCGATGTAATTACGATGTTTATTAACTAAGAAATTTGAATTTTTTCACGTTCTTGCGCTAAATGTTAATAATTTTCTATAAAATAGACGAATTCAAATTATTTACACATTACTTTAATTTGATAGGCATAGCATTTTTAAAGAATAACTGAATTTTAATGAAAAACACATGTTATGTGTGCTACTTTAATTCAATAAAAATAAAATACATTTATTTTTAGTAAGTTACCTTAAAAATAATTTTCTAAAACTGAAACAGTAATACAAATTACACAATATTTGAACCACAATGTCATGTTGGTATTAATTTTGTTAACGCATCATTCTGCGCATGTCGAAATTCCACGCAAAAACTATCGTGGCGATATTAATAGTACGCATTCGGCCCAGCGGTGATGTGTTGTTTTATGTGCAGTTTTCTTATAAAAGCGCCATTTGTGACGCATGCCTTAATTTTCCTTTCAAATCGTTACCTTTTTTGAGCGACTTTTAATTTTTAACGGGTTTGCGTTAGTTATAACAACCACTATGACTATTTAATCAAACACATGTTGCGTGAATCCGTTAATTAAGACTCGAAATTAAGAATATCTTTGTTTCACCTTGGTGTTTCCCCTTCAAAAGAAAATTGGTAGCTGTCGGAAAGGGCTTTATTTTTCAAATGCCCACAAACGCCGCCCTTTATATGAGTGCCGCCCGGGGCGGACCACTCCCACCGCCCCCCTAGCTACGCCACTGGATTCTATACAAACAGTTGGAGTAGATGAAGCGAAAAAAATGTGTACAGATAATGTTATAATAAATCATTATTCACATACAAATACAACTACATGGATAAGTTAACATAAATCTAGAAAAACTATTTTCTTTATTTTAAATTAGAGAGAACTACATCCACTTGAAAATTTTAAACTCAACATAAACCAGTCTCTCAAATATTAATAATTTAAACAGGTCTCTAGCCCTCACAAACGCCTGTTCCCATAAGCCTGTTAAAAAAGTTTTTTCTTCTTCTTCTGCCAGCCACCTCCCCACGAAGCGCGCACCTATATGATTTGTCCTACAATTTGACTCACTCTCTGCCGTCAACATCAACTACTGCTGTTTGGCTCGCACCTTGCCGTCAACATCAACTACTGCTGTTTGGCTCGCACCTTGCCGTCAACATCGGTTACTGCTGTTTGGCTCGCACCTTGCCGTCAACATCGGTTACTGCTGTTTGGCTCGCACCTTGCCGTCAACATCGGCTACTGCTGGTGAACTTGAGGATCTCACGTTTCGATCATCTTCCATTGTTGCGAAAATTCTGAATTAATTTGTTAGCCACATTGAGTGATTACGTTCGAGTCCCGCGGACTTCTCGGTACGAACCGCGGACTTCTCGGTACGAACCGCGGACTTCTCGGTACGAACCGCGGACTTCTCAGAAAGTTCAGCCACTGGTTAGATTTTATTGTTCCCTAGGGTTAAATATGTCAATGATATATATGTTATTTATATGTCGTAATACAATCATCAGATTAATTCATAATTTTTAAAGCATATTACGTTTGAAATGAAAGAGAATCCATGTTACAACAAGAAAGAATAAAAAAAATACAGGTGGCCAATTTACATCGCGCACTTAACGATTAATCGAAATTAATACATTATCGCCATTACGAAATTCTGTTTAGATATATTTTTTGTCGAGTACATGTAATAGGGTCTGCCTTGAACCTCAATGACACAGACAAGCAGCTTAAGAAACGAAAGAAATAATATTATTTTGATGCTTGTTTATTGGTGACACTAATCCTTTTAAGGCATCAACGTGTCAACAAGGCCATTTGGCATAAATGATTATCAATAATTTGTTTCATCAAAACATTGTTCGAATTTATCAGCAAGCTCGTTACCAACATAACATTTTAAATACTTGTTTGAATAATTAATGACTTGGATACTTAAGTATTTTGTTATTATTTTGAAATGCATTGGCGTAGTTAAGGGGGCGGGGAGGGGGGTCCGAATTCAAAAGTCAGCCCGGGCCCCTACTTGAGGGGACCACCAAATTAGTGTCAGAATATTTTTTAAAATGTAAATAATACATCACCGCCATGTATGTGGGGCCCCAATGAAGGTTTTTAATCCCCGGGCCCCCAAAGCCCTGCAAATCCTAGCTACGCCACTGTTTGAAAATATGATCTTCATCAGTCCATTCAATACATATAGTGGAAACGTCTCTGATTTCTTTTCCTCACCAATCTTTTCCCGTGATTCTTCTCCTGTTTTTTTTCTCAATCTTTGTCTTCAAGCAAAGCTTATATGACTTTTCCCGTGATTCTTCTGTTTTTTTCTCTTAATCTTTGTCTTCAAGCAAAGCTTATATGACTTTTCCCGTGATTCTTCTCCTGTTTTTCCCCCTTAATCTTATCTACCAGCAAAGCTTATATGACTTTTCCCGTGACCCCCTTACTGTGACATGATTTCCTCTCCCCCGACCTTCATCACCCCCTCCTAAGAACTGTCTGTATCCACACCTGACAAAACCACAGGCCCTGCTGAAGATTAGATTACCATCCCATTGATAGAATCCTACTGTTGAGATTTTCTCTCTCGCCGACATAATTGTCCAGACTAGAATGACTTTGGAGTAGAAATAAAAGATGAAAAAAAAAAAAGAAAGAAAAAAAAAGATAATAGCGGGAATTCCCTGAGGCAGCATTTTACTTTCTGTTTCCTTTTCAAACCTCAAAGTGTAGAATTTCCATCTTCTATTCATCTAGTCTCACCTTCAATGACTTTCAGTCATGTTTACTACCGAGACGAACGCGTGGCGCGATAATTGGTGGCTCCGTAGACTCATTTCTCGCCTTAAAAGAGGAAAGCGAACATTTAATTTATGTTAAAAACTCATGTTGGCGTGAAGGGAAATACCACCCCGCTTTCTGGAGTGTTTCAAACTCAGTGACACCCTCTGATTTTCTTCCACCCAGACACCAATCAGCAACAACAACAAATTAACAAAAAATTATTTTTAAAAAAAATGGTTACCCGCCCTTACACTTACATACTGCAATGCACTGCAGGCCAGGGCTCCATCTTACCTCTGTCAAAAAGTTTATCAAACGTTCTCCTTCAAATATTTCAGTCATACTCCACATTCACGACTAACATCACAGGCATTATGCATCAAAGGCCTTATGTATCACAAGCCTCATATATCACATGACTTATGTATCACAGGCCTCATATATCACAGGGCTCATATATCAGAGGCCTGATGTATCACATGCCTCATATATCACAGTACTTATGTATCACAAGCCTCATATATCACATGACTTATGTATCACAGGCCTCATATATCACAGGGCTCATCTATCAGAGGCCTCATATATCACATGCCCTATGTATTACAGGCCTCATATATCACATGGTTCAAGTATCACACGCCTCATGTGTCACATGCCTCGTGTACAATGTTCCCTTTAAGCTTCGCGGCTACACTGATATTTAACCAACGCCGCGCAGCAGTTTAGAATTATCGCGATCATTGCACTCATGTATCACACAGGCCTTATGTATCAAAGGATTCATGTACCACAAGCCATACATGTCACAAGCCTCGTGTATGACACGGCTAACGCAGCACAAACTTCATGTATCAAGTATCCCACGCCTAATGTAAAACAAGCATTATAATTATGTATCACATGCCTCAAGTATCCTACACCTAATGTAAAACAAGCATTATAATTATGTATCACATGCCTCAAGTATCCTACACCTATTGTAAAACAAGCATTATAATTATGTATCACAGGCCTCAAGTATCCCACACCTAATGTATCACATGCCTCAAGTATCCCACGCCTAATGTAAAACAAGCATTATAATTATGTATCACAGGCCACAAGTATCCTACACCTAATGTATCACAAGCCTCAAGTATCCCACACCTAATGTAAAACAAGCATTATAATTATGTATCACAGGCCTCAAGTATCCTACACCTAATGTATCACAGGCCTCAAGTATCCCACACCTAGTGTATCACAAGCCTCAAGTATCCCACACATAATGTATCCCAAGCCTCAAGTATCCCACACATAATGTATCACAAGCCTCAAGTATCCCACGCCTAATGTAAAACAAGCATTATACTTATGTATCACAGGCCTCAAGTATCCTACACCTAATGTATCACATGCCTCAAGTATCCCACACCTAATGTATCACAAGCCTCAAGTATCCCACACATAATGTATCACAAGACACAAGTATCCCACACCTAATGTATCACACGCCTCACGTATCCCACAAGACTCACGTATCCCACACCTAATGTATCACAAGCCTCAAGTATCCCACACCTAATGTATCACAAGCCTCAAGTATCCCACACCTAATGTATCACACGCCTCACGTATCCCACGCCTAATGTATCACAATCCTCATGTATCCCGCGCAATTACAGCGAAAAATATTCCGAAATATTCTGAATTGATTTCGCGCCAAACGTTCCGAGATAGCCAGGCGCATATTTACAATGCGCAAATGTTCCCTCGGCGCTCATCTTGTACATAATATTTCTTTTTTATCCTTTTCCCATTTTGCACTTCATGCTATTCTACTTTCTGTGCATAGCGCTTGCTTTTCCTTTTCGTCCCTGTTGCTTTTCCCTTTCGTCCCGGTTGCTTTTCATAACTCGTGATGTTACTTTCCTTTACTTTCCAAGGATGCGCCTCCGACACTCAGTGTCCTAGCTTCCCCCGTCCCAAATAAAACGTATTTAAAAAAAAAACAATGTCACCCCAAACTCCCCCCCTCACCGAACCCCCCTCCAGCACCCCACTCCGGTCGCGAACAGACAACAATGGCCACCCCTGTTCTCCGACCGCCGCCTTATTTCACACCTCGACGTGACCTTTCCAATAAACCGCCTAACACCCCCATACCACCCTGGGGCTAAAGCTTTATTTCTTCTCAAGCAGCCCTTATTTATCTGAATTCTCTCACTCACTCCGGTCCGGGCCTTAAATCATCCCACAACAACGGTCACTACAGTGTAAATTTTGCTCTTGCTTGTGTTAGACAAACTCTGGTGGGGAATGCAGTTCTTTAGGGGACACTTATAACCTCGTGATTTTCCCCTTAAAATTGAATAAATAACTGTTTATTTCATGAAGTCCTTTGATTCAAATTGCGAATTATTTTACAAAACTTAAATGTCTTCGTTCCGTAAATCATGAATTTTAAATATTTACTTTCTGACAACGTTCTAACACTAACAGTGTCCATGATATTAAGAGGTGTATTATAGGACATTCTTTAATACAGTATATTCAACGTTATTTCACATTCCCTTAATCCTCTGTAAATGTAAATTATACGTTAAATTTAATGGTCTTGTAAGTCTTCTGACACTGATTCTTGTCCACCAAAATCTTTTTGATCGGTTGGTTGGTCCAATATCTCAACATAAAAAATATGATAAAGTTCCACAAAGTGCCCTATACAATCTACCCGCCCCCGCCCCTTTCCTACTTCAACGGTCTATTCATATTACTAAACAAATAATGTTATGACATATTTTCAAAAAAGAATTCAGTAAAAATTTTGGACACATCACTCACAAGATCCTCTCAACTCTATGGCTCTCAAATATTTTAACGTTTTAAAATATTTGAACATTTATTGTTTTCACCATTCTTATAAAGAACAACCTGTGCCACGCTCCTCTCCTATCTGTAAAGAATGAATCACCCACTTTGAAGCACAGTGGAATGTAGCAGTCAGATTACCAGACTGTTAAGTCTAGGACAGCAGCATTATACTAGTTATAAAAACATAATTTAAGGTATTATGATTGATCTGCGTCTAAGTCTAAGGCATGCAGATAAGAAGGGGAATGCCAAGTTACAGACTACATTGCGGCCAATAAATATTACAAACTGTCTCGCCATGTAATGTACTACATGACAAACATTATGACACAGCTTTGCCAGAGTTTTGTCCTGACTGGCCCATGTAGAGAACACCATGGCCATGGCCATTATTGTTTACTCCATTGCCAAATTGGAGAACGCCATGGCCATCATGGTAAACTGTATGGCTAAAATGGGTTACATCCTGGCCAGTATCATCTAACTTTACAGAAATTCCATACAGTTTTCCTTGTTATACCTTTGTTCCCCATGATCCGTTTGTTCCTGGAATCTTCTGTTCCCGTGATCACTGTGTTCCTCGTGATCCCTGTGTTCCACATCATCCCTGTGTTCCACGTGATCAGTCACTGCCCCATTTCCTTTTTGGGACGTTAGAATTCGTAACGTCTATTGGCGTTTTCTCGGTGTTAAATTTGACCACTTCGCCACAGTAGTCAGTCTCTCACTAAACAGTAGGTTCTATCATACACTGTGACGAAATGAACCAAATACCCTTCGTATGAATCATACATAGCCTTGCACAAACCTTGAATTAGGTTCAACGTTCATAGTTGAATAAAGTAAATACAAGGGCAAAACATATGTTATATTCCTTGTAGTAAAGAAAATGGTTCAGGGACACCTTATTTGAAATTATTTCGAAAGGTCTCAATAGGGGAGTTATGCACGGTCTCAGACAACGATTAAAAAGAGATGTGTTTTTGTTGATCGTGATTATCGTAGTATTATCTCTTTAAAATGTCGGATTATTTAAATGTTAAAAAAAATTATTTTTTTTAAATTCTACGCGACCCATTACCAGGTCGTCGGTTCCTCTAGTCTTATTGTAATTTTTTTTCTCAAAAATACTTAACATTGCCGTCTAGTCAAAAGTTTTAAAGTTTAAAAAAAGATTTTAAAAATATTAATAAATTACTTTTAAAAAAAACAACACCAATCTATCTGCCTATCCAGGATTTGAATGTAATAAAGCAAGTAGGACGAGACCAAAGATGTCTGGCGTTCAAGTTGTTTGCAAGAGAAGGGGCGAAATTAAAAGCTCGCGTTGTTGTATTTTAAACACTTGATTTGAAGTCTACGGCCGACAATCAACGCGTACAATCATCCTACAGACATGCCGCAATCAAGCCATCAATCAAATCGGGTATCAGACGGCAGACGTTAACGGGTGAACAGGGGAGAATCGGGACAATAAAGGAGCGCGCGTGTGTGTGGGGGGGGCTCTCATAGTGTTGGTATATCTGTTGTCACCTGACATTACGTATCCCACTCTCATAGTGTTGGTATATCTGTTGTCACCTGACATTACGTATCCCNGGGGGGTTGGGGTGGGGGCGTTTTGGATGTATTCAAGTGATCAACAGAGGCGCTTCCACATCTGCATGTTTATTCGTTTGTTGAAAAGAGAACTTTCCTCTTTTTCCTTAAGATGGATTTATAAAAAAATATTTTAAATTTTCTAAAAATTATTTTTCTATCCGGCTGAAAAAAAAAGAAAAAAAAAGAGGGCGCGGGGTGGGGGTCGAGATAATTGTCTTAGTTTTAAAAAAAATGTTTATTCTTATATTTTATACACTAATTTATGTGCATTATTTATGAAATGTACAGAGGGATAAAATGGGATACGTTAACACAAAAGCGTGAAAGCTGTCAACAATATTAAAATAGTTTCACGCCAGATAAAATATCCGGTGTAGGATACAAGATTTTGTATAATTTATAATATAAATAGTTTGCCTTGAGAAAAAAATAATTTTGGTGTAAGATAAAATGTTAGATGCGAGATACTGTTATGAAGACCAGCAGTCAGTTAAGTTAGATAAGTAACGCCTAATGGCCTAATGTTAGTACTGTCAGTTAAGTTAGATAATTAATGCATAATGGCCTAATGTTAGTACTGTCAGTTAAGTTAGATAAGTAATGCCTAATGGCCTAATGTTAGTACTGTCAGTTAAGTAAACAAAATGAGGGGTAGGACTGCAATCAGGCTTATAAAAAATTAAATGGAAATTTAAGTCAAATTAAATTTGACTTTCTTCGATTCTTTGGATTTCACCGCAGTTAAGTTTCTTAATTTTATTTTCCATTTTTATATTCATTTTATTTGTGTATTGTATGTTCGTTGAGAAAGGCTCTTTGCCGAAACGTTCGCTGTTTTGTTACGTCCGGTCAGGCTAACCCTTACCTTGTTTACGTCTTTTCCATTTAATTAAGTTATAGATAAGTAACGCCTGATGGCCTAATGTTAGTACTGTCAGTTATCGTTCACAGTGATGTGCTGGCAACATTTAGAAAATAATAAGTTAAATGTATTATTTTGTAATTAACTGTGATGATTTCTAAAATCAAATTTACACTGACTGTAAAGCACATTAAACACTGACATATTTCAACCATTGGAGTATCGTGCGTAAAGCAATCAGGGAAACTTCACCCTCATTTTAAAAAAATTAGCTATTCGGATTAAAAAGTTTGCCATTTAAGATAAAGAAATTACTAAAAATTTAAAGTCTCGAATTACAATACAGCACTTTGATTAAACAGTGGGAAATCATCTTGAAATTCATAAACATAATATTAATAATATATTTTTTTCCAAGCATTCCTTGTCGTACAGGAAATGCGCATTTCAAACCTGATAAATCAACATTACTGTGAACGTTGATTCAGATATCCGGGAATATCCGCTAGCGAGCTTATCAGCTTTAGTTCTTCGCCAGAGCAACATAAAAAAGCGACATCTCGTGTTTGAGTGCGAGAACAAGATTAAGAAACAATCCTAACAAAAATTGGAGTATCACATATCTGAAGGAATAACATTCCATGACAAATAAAAGAAATAGTTTGAGACATTGCGGACGAGGACATCTAAGCATATGAAGTTTGTTACACGAGTTTATAAACAAAATGATTTGAAAGAGTTAGTATAACAGTCATATGGTGAAAGAGGCAGACCAAGGAAGAGTTGGGAGGACAATATCAAAGAGTGGACCGGCCTTTCATTTAGCGATTCCCAGAAGGCAGCTCAGAACCGTGACACTTGGCATGAGATAGTGCGCAGCTCAAAATGGTGCCCCAACGACCCAGCGTCGGGTTAAGGGACAGTTCAGTTCAGATTTGAAAGAAAACAAATTGACAATCGCCTGAGTCATTATTTGCTTGCTCTTAATGTCTTAATGGCGAGTGTTTTTTTTTTTAAAAAATGTATTTGTAAATGAATGACCAAGTGTAAAGTATAGTATATAGCTTCACCATAAATTCGTTATTAAGTATGGCATTATCATTAAAGACTTGTTGATATCAGCCATTATAACGAGTGTGTAATTTCAGTTACATCATTGGCAGCAGTGTGTCCCATGTGCTGTGTATTGATTGTAAACACCATCGTTATCTTGGGTCGAAGGGTGACGCCCTGTGTTGACCTAATGCGTCTGGCTGTCCTGATACAACCCGGGGGGGGGGGCGCATGGCTATGACGTAGCGTCATTACGTGATCTTGGGAAGTGGAATTGGGGGACATTAGCATGGAGTGGGTGCAGTTGGCGAGATCTCTGTTGGTTTTTTAAAACATTTTTTTTTTTTGCAGTATCTACCCCCACTTTCCCGGCCATATTAAACTACAGCAATAGCCCTCGACATGCACTATCATTTTTTGTCTAACTTGTGTTTTTTCTACTTTATTTTTACCAAAGCCATCTACCATCTACACAGTCCTGGGTGCCAGGCATTCTAAAGTTGCACGACTGAAAGAGAAAACTCTAGCCGATATTGTTAACAATCCACCTCAGAAAGCCCAGCTATTCGTTGCTGTATTCCCTTGATGTGGTCAAGCCTGCTCAGATCGCCGCTAACATATGTTCTTATTATACGATGGTCGGACCATTGCTTTGGCGGAAATCATCTAATAAAGGAAACGGCAACATGATAACGGCCGCGAGTAAAGGAGAGGGAAAAAAGAAGGCAGAAGGATGGGGGGAGGGAGGGGATGGATGATCCCTGACGAATAACAATCACAAGACATCTTTCATTTGTGTTGGTGGTGCCAAAAACGCGGGGAAGGGAGAGAGGGGGGGAGGGGGATGCGAAGTGATCTGGTCGCGTAAGGGGAGCTGACTTTAGTTGGTGGTCATTAACTCTTTAGCAGCTTTGTGAGATCCCGCGGCTGGTGCGTGCTAGTGACAGACTCCATTCCTCATGCTAATCGCCCGTGGGTCCCCCGGCCAGCAAGAACAATTATTTTTCTTTTTACCCTCTGTACCTCTCCAGTGTCATTAGATTACCAGCATGTCTTCCTTCATAGTTGGAAGGTGATTTTTAAAAAAAAATGTTGCTACTCATTGTTGCCGATGGGCTAAGTAAGACAAAGATGACCCCCCAAACATTTATTTAATGTGTGTGTTTTTTTAATTTTAAATTTCCAAGAAACAAAATGAAATAAAATGGAAATATTTTAAATATCTTAAAATAAGAATTACATTTCTTCTCTGATCAGATGCTCATTGTCGGGGGGCTCCTGGCTACAGCCCGTTCAGCCACCCCCCCCCTTAATCCGCCATAGGGCTCAATCATGTGACTATTGTAAGTAACACTTTCACGGGACACTTCCATGATACTATATCATGGGACTCAATCATGTGACTATTGTAAGTAACACTTTCATGGGACACTTCCATGATACTATATCATGGGACTCAACCATGTGACTATTGTAAGTAACATTTTCATGGGACACTTTCATACCTCCATTATTTCGTGCCGCTGCTTCATTTGATTCTTGCATTTGTCTCTGCGTTGAACTCTTGCATCGCGACCGTCCGTTCCGTGATCATTTGTCATGACACTCAACATGCTAGACTACTTCATGGTGCTTATTACAGTTGTATATTTATTATTAATTTGGTTCATTGTGGGAATCTTTCGTGAAACAAACTACTAGTAAAATATCCATAAACCAGCTAACATACATGATTAATTTAATTACCATACATTAAAATGGGGAACACTGAAGAAGAGAGGGGCCACAAAAAAAAAATCACATCTATGAAATCACATGTTCTAGATCCACTCAAGCGTGGCGCGCGGGGATAATGCAATTAACCGTAATTACACAGCCTTATTACAGGCCATTGTGCGGCCCAAAGCTGGGAGGAATCGCAAGCCTTGTTTGTATCTGTGGCATGAATCGATACACGGGGTGTCCCTAGACACAGTCGATACCGAAGGTATACCTCGAGAATCGATACACGCGATGCCCCCGGACTGAGTTGGTCCTGAAGGTATGTATACTCGCTAATCGATACGTGGGATGTCCGCGCAGACACACAGTCGATACCGATGGTATACACGGGAATCGATAGCCTTCACCAAGGGACTGTAAGCTTGTCAAAAAGAGTTTCCTCCCTTCGTCTGATGCCCCGAGGAAGAGCCATGCATTATGAATACTGGACGTAAGAAGAAAAAATGAATCTTTCACTTGTACGCGGTCAACAGGAGACAACAGAGAGACAAAGAAACGGGGGGTGTGGGGTGGAGAAAGTTTGCACTTTGGGATTTACGAAAAAATGATAATTATAATGGATGGACATCAAGTAATTATGTAAGAGGTATCTCGTATAATCAAGAATAAATTGCTAAAAGATTGGGGGTGAGGAGTGGGGGGGGATACCCCATCGGGCCTTATAAATTTATTATAAGCGAAAATTTTTATATGTTGAAAGACAAAATATAAAATGTTAAGAAAAAAAACGTAGAAAACAAAGCATGCAGCTGTTGGAGAATGTCTAAAACGTCTATCACATTTTTTGTGTGCATGTGCAATAACAATCATTTTAACATCGACTCATTTCATTCATTTTCCAGACTGCCCATTTAATGATGACATAGTATGCACAGGACCAAGTTAAGCGGATAGAAATCATGAGTAGAAACCACCAGGAGAGGGCCCTCTAGCTCAGCTTTGTTGTAGGAAATTAAAATCTAAAGAAAAGTCAAAATGTCTTAATAAATATTTAAGACATGTGCAGCATAATGGTATGTTCTATATCCGACCGCAAATAGCTGTGCTATACCTTGCCGTTCAGAGCTGTGCTTTAACTCGTCGTTCACAGCTGTGCTATATCTCACCACAAAAATCTGTGTTATAGCTTGCCGCTTAGAGCTGTGCTATATCTCACAATAAAAATCTGTGTTATAGCTTGCTGCTCAGAGCTGTGCTATATCTTGCCACTCAGAGCTGTATTATAGCTTGCTGCTCAGAGCTGTGCTATATCTTGCCGCTCAGAGCTGTGCTATATCCTGCCGCTCAGAGCTGTGCTATATCCTGCCGCTCAGAGCTGTGCTATATCCTGCCGCTCAGAGCAGTGCTATATCCTGCCGCTGAGAGCTGTGCTATATCCTGCCGCTCAGAGCTGTATCCAATTCAAAACACATATAATAATAAACTATCAGGTTTTTTTTCTCCATATTTAAAGTCAATTTCAAATACGTAAACGTAGGAAATTTGTCACGTAAATGCCGGGAAGTCTGTCGATGACGCCACATGACAACACAAGTTATATTTTTCCCTCCAGGGATTCTTTATTTCCACGGATTTTCTCGCACAGTGACACTAGGTCCCATCCCTACCCGCTTTCATTTCAATAATACATGGCCATCTTCCACACCCGTCTCATTGCTTGAAATTTGACAGCATGTGGCCCCAGCAAAGTCATGCCAAACTACGACTTAGGTACAAGGCGTAGTGGCGGGTGGTTGCTGTGTTAAACTTTTAATCTGCTGGCGTAAAGTTAAGAATATGATGTCTCTCCAAAGATTTTTTAAAAATATGTTAATCCTTTTTTTAAACCTTTTTTTAATTTAAAAAAAAATCAGCAGCTTTATATCGATTCAAGTAGTACAGAGTTTGTTCAAAGACCAATTGGCTCAATAATTAAAACAGAAAATTGCAGGGACCTCTAACATATGGAGAAAAGGCCAACCTATAGGAAGCAAATACATCTAAATAGAAGCCGGGGGGGGGGGGTTAAAGTGTTGACATGTTCCCAAAAGGGTTCTTCATTTCGAAAACCGGAAAACGTCATAGCCCATTTCGTAATGTTATAATTTTTTTTAGATTACATTTTAGCGGAACAAAGTTTTGAGGCATAAATACAGTCAAATCCATATGTTCTCAAAATTGTTAGCTTAGTAAAATTACGAAATTGTTTTTTATTTTGCAAGTCCAATAAGCTGTCTTAAATTAACGAAGAATAAAAAAATTTAGCTGATTAGATTAATCATTCTCAATATACCTACATTCACGTATTGACTGGTATCTTTTATTAATTTTTTATGAATTTGTCCTTACAAAAGATAAATTTAGATATAATATTTCTATTTAAAGATTTCCGCCATATTATGAACATCCTTATGCAGTTGATAAAGACCTTAAAGCTGCTGGGGTTTGGGGCATGAATTCAATAGGCCACGGACCACGGATTGGTTGTAATGGAAGAATGTGACTGAGCAGGCAGAGGTCCTATGATATACACGGGCTGTAGCTCAATGGATGATGATGATGATGATAAAGAGCATCGCTAGATTTTCATGCCATTTTTAAAGCAGACTCACGCAGAGATTCTTAGATATTGTTTTGTATGGGGCGGTGTGGGTTGCGCGCGTGTGTTGAGTAAAGTGGTGGATGGTGAATTTCTGTTCATTTTTCCACGACAATTCTCTTTATCTGCATCGTACGCATCATGAACACATTTTTATTAGGTTTTGGATCCACGAAATCATGAAAGAGTGTTTGTGTGTGTGTGTAGGGGGTGATATTACTTTATATTTTCATTATAGGTACTAACAAAACATTTTGTTACTGAGAGTTGCCTCGTGACAAAAATATGATCAAAAGAAGCCGGCAATATTTCTTTAACGCTAATGAGTACACCGATTGATTTTTAAAAAAATCAAAGCATGAAAGCATCTAATTTAAAATAACGGCCTTGCACCTCGATGTTTGCTTAATTTGTTAAAATTATTGTAAATATTGCTATGGAAAAAAACGGGAACTAGCCAAAGAATATTTTTTTCTCACATAAGACCTTTAAGTTCATCCTGATATCACAAAATACGACACCGTCTAACATGTCATCCCCACCCCCCAATGTAAGATAAGGGGTATTTCCTTCAATGAAACGAACCCTTGGCGGTTTCGGAAAAAAAAGGCGGGGGGGCTGGTGCTATCTGGTAATAATCTTAATAACGATAGTGAATAATGTCGGGAGACGACAATGCCACGTCATCCACCCCACCCCTCCCCCCCACACACTCTTAACCAGCCCGTATCAAATCTTCTCGCCTAGTTGAATGTCCGTTGAACGCGCGGCGCGACGGAAGTGGATCGAAATGGCCGCCGGGCGTGAAACCAGACCTGCGCACCTCGTCCGACGCTCGTTGATGTTTTTTGGCACTTTAATTGCTTGCCGTGTGACTCCTTGGACTTTAGACAGGGATAGCCGAGTGGGTGATAGAGCACAAGGGCTGATGTATAGAGATGTATAAAAATAACATCATAAGTAATTTGGAGCGCGAGAGCAGGGCCGGCTTTAGTCGTAGGCAAACTAGGCAGCCGCCTAGGGCCTCCGATTAGTCACACGAATCTTTCTATATTTATAAATTTTGTATTTTTCGATTACATTTAGGGCCACCAAATTCACCAAAAAGTTTATTGGTGTTGGTGTAGAGACGACCTTCTTTTGGTCGCTGGCATGGTGAAGTTAGGGTTAGGTTAAAAGTTGGTTTAAGATTAGGGTTAAAAGTTGGTTTAAGATTAGGGTTAAAAGTTGGTTTAAGATTAGGGTTAAACGTTGGTTTAAGATTAGGGTTAAAAGTTGGTTTAAGATTAGGGTTAAAAGTTGGTTTAAGATTAGGGTTAAAAGTTGGTTTAAGATTAATTAGGGTTAAAAGTTGGTTTAAGATTAGGGTTAAAAGTTGGTTTAAGATTAGGGTTAAAAATTGGTTTAAGATTAGGGTTAAAAGTTGGTTTAAGATTAGGGTTAAGGTTAGGGTAAGGTTAGAGTAAAGGTCAGGGTTAGAGGTAGTTATAAAGTTAGGGTTTAGGTTAGGTTTAAGTTTATGGTTTTTCCAAAAAGTACAAGCCGTTATAATATAAATTTAAACATGGTTTTAACGTCACCTTTCCTCATTAAAATTATCTGTTTACAGACGCTCCTTCTGTACAGAAGATTATTGCGTCCTACGTTTATCCACGAGGGAATCATTCAATATGTTTACCCTATCAGCGAAGAGAATGATAAAGAAGTTAAATGCAATTTAAAATCTGCCCAAGCATAATCCTTTCCTAATCTCAATAGATCATACAAATAAAATATCAACAACACTTTAAAAGACACATGAGACATATTATGTATTGGTACAAAAAAATCCAGATAATGTAAATGAACCCGGAAAGGACACGAAATAATTTTTCAAGAAAAAAGAAATGCTCGTTGATAAAGAATTATACTGTACAAAATATTTGATTATGAAAGCTTGTTATTCTGTGTCAGATAGATGACTGCTTTTCAAATTGGTGGTCCGCGGACCTGTGCCGGTCCGTGGACCATCCGCCACCCGTCCGCAGAAGTTATCAAAAAAGGACAGGAAAATATAACTGTAATTCTCTATTTGCATATATATCCGTAAAGAAAATGTCAAATTTCGGCAATAAGTATATAAAATCAAACAAATAAAATAATTTAAATTTCGCTTCTACGTCAGTTTAGTGAAAATAGTGCAACGGTCCCAGGTACATTGGACAAAATAGCTGCTGGTCCGCCATTCTAAAAAATTCGAGAAGCACTGCCGATAAATGAATGAGATCAGTACAACAGTTACTATTACCTGAAAATATTTGATTTCATTCAACACGACGTTGAAAAGCAAACAATAAAAAATCTCAAACAACACACCCGTACAAACGAACAAACAAGAAACAAGGTAATCAATAACGTTAAGGAAAGCTTGTTCTCGTGTCAAATTGTGCAACTGGTCACAAACAGCAGGAAGTCGACTGCGAGGTTCAGTCCAATCTGGGGTGGTGTATGGGCCAATAAATGAAAGTAAAAAAAAACAACAACCAAACAACTATCAGGAACAAGGTAAAACATGTTTATACATTTCAATGGGTCCTATCGTTGACAGTTTTCCAGGTTATTGTGTCGGTAAATATCCACGTTCATTGCCTCTTTGCGACGCTTTTGTGAGGTCACTTTGTACCACTTCGTCGATGCCTGAGGGTCGGTGTATTACTTGAACGCTGTTGTAGTGGAAATTGTTGTGCGCAATAAATAAAGCAATTTAAAAAAATCAATTCAATGTTTCAATTAGTTAGCCTGATCCAACCTTTTGTTGCGGGACGGGGCTATTAGTCGGCAGAAATGATCCCTTTTACCTGCACTGCTGCGCGGCCTCGCAGAGTTCTAACCGACGCCGTACAATAATTTAGAAATACCGCGCAGCAAAAATTTATATTAGTATTCAATATAACAAATGGATGTTGTGCAACTGTGCAAGCGAATTTTTAGTTTATTTGAACACAGACAAACAAACCTTAGATGGGATATTGGTTGGCAGCCAGGTATTAGGTCAATGAATGAGTTGACTTCACTCAGAGTCGGACCAACAAACCTTAGATGGGATATTGGTTGGCAGCCAGGTATTAGGTCAATGAATGAATTGACTTCACTCAGAGTCGGACCAACAAACCTTAGATGGGATATTGGTTGGCAGCCAGGTATTAGGTCAATGAATGAGTTGACTTCACTCAGAGTCGGACTTCCTGGGTGTTTGAACGCTACTTGTATTGTGACATCTAAACGTAGTTAATATTGACACATAGCCCACATTTGTGTGCAAATAGTTGAAAGTGACTACATTTGTGTGCAAATAGTTGAAAGTGACTACATTTGTGTGCAAATAGTTGAAAGTGTTGAAAGTGACTACATTTGTGTGCAAATAGTTGAAAGTGACTACATTTGTGTGCAAATAGTTGAAAGTGACAACATTTGTGTGCATATAGTTGAAAGTGACATCTCATCTAATAAGGTGACAATTTTTTTTCTACCTTACAAAATGCACATTGTGAATTATACGGCTTAAAATACGTTGGCGTTTTGTAATACCTTTTTATAAGCCGTCCTCTTATTTCATGTACATTTTTATAACAACCGTCACTGAATCAATGTATTGTTATGTGAGATATAATGGAGTTAGGTTCGTTAAAATTAAGTTTTAAAGGGGAAAAAAAGTAAGTGTTTGGGGAGAATAGGTCTGTGTGTCACATTCACATCAGGTGAATCCGTAGTCAGTGTCCCCTAGGCAAGCTTATTCAACCATCCCCCCACCCCACCTCCAACCTTAGTAATGCTGCAGACTAGTGGTTTCCGTATCGTAACTTGCTAGCGTATAACCCATGCCGGTATGTAGACACAATGACTGAGTTAATTATTGGTTTAGAATAACAGTCTCGCCAGCGGGCTTGTAATTTTCAAAACAAAAATTGTCGGATGAGAGCTATGATTATATTTTCTAGAGGTTCCCAAATTTTTTGCCGGCAGACGGCTCATAGAGATTATTTATTTTAACATGTTCATTGCATGTAGATTTCAAAATTATCAACTGCGAAAAGTTTTGAAGATTTTATTTGAAAAGCCCAGCTGAGGCGGCCCATGCATACAGTCGCAATAATCTTCTGTATAAAAGGAGTGTATGTAACAGAAAAGATAAGATAAGAAAAGATAAGATAGGACATTAACAATATCAACAGGCAGCGATAAATGTAGATTTATTTATTACTTATTTATTACTTGTTGAACCTTATCTGACTTAGAGCTTCTTTTCTAAATTAAAGTCAAAGGGACTGGAAGGTACCCAGTTATCTGTACAAGAATCATTGCTAGAGGAGGGGGCAGAGGGAGGGATAAAAGAGCCAGGGGACCCCCACCCCGTCCCCGCCCCACAATACTAGGTCAGACGACAATCCGTGTAAGACTAGTAGAGGCGACCCGCGTAAACCACAAGAATAATTACCAGTCTAAGCTCAGATGATAGTGAATGAATCAGACTTACGTTAGTGACGTGCCGACTCGTCTGAAGGTAAATAATGATGTTAGGATATTTTTAAAAAAAAAAAAAGATCATGAAATTAAGTTTAAAAGCTTCTATGAGCGATATTGTTTTGTGGACGACCCCTCCTTTCCTCACTTAGTAATACGCACGGGACTCGTGTCAGGGGCCCTATTGGAAGAAAGACCTTTACACTAAATATTTTTAAAGCAGATGTTAAAGAAAATAAAGAAAACAAGGAATAAAAAAATAATTATTATTTTATTCTTTCACAGTTTTAGAGCTTGACGTGTACTTTAACTTGTTTCTTACATTTTCATCTATTTCTTCTGGGAGAAACAAAATTCAGCAAAAATTATTTAGCATTAACTGGCTACACTTTAAAACTTCCAGCCAAGCCCATTGCAGAATTTCTCCGGCGAAAACAACTGTCTCAAGGCTATCGAATAGGTGTCAAAGCCAATAAAATGCCTTTCAGACGGGTCTGGCCCCGTTTACTTAACGAAACCAAGCCAGGAATGTTGACCCCTCTGGAATACTTACTTTCTTACTTAGCTGACCCCTACCTCCTCCGCCCAACTCTCGAGCTTTAGGCCAGCGAAATTCTCAGTGCCAGAATTCTCACAACCCTTACTGACCCACCACCCACATGTCTAACAGCCTACCAATGTGAGAAACAACGTAAAGAAAGAGAAAAAAAACAACGCATTTTGCTGCAACGGTGAAAAAGAGTTTCAAAGCGAATATAGATCATATTTAAAGGACATGGTTACAAATGACAATATTGATAATAACAAAAACAATAGCAAGTTTTAAAAATAAATTAAAAAACTTTAAGTACTAATTAATGAATATCAGTTTCCAATTACGGAAGTTATTTCCAATTACGGAAATTTTATTTGGCAAAAAAAAAAAAAAAAAACAATTAAGTTTCTAACAAGTTTTTCCTGGTTGGACTATTTGAAAGGGTTTAATTAAGTCAATCGTATCTAAGACAACAAAGGGATGAAGATGAATATGATGTCAACAACATTTATTCATGAGAACAAATACATCCTGATATGACCAAATAACGGAATCTCCACAGTATGTCATCTTGCGTTACAAAACATTCTCCCAGTTCTGTCCAAATGACAATTACTCACGGCAGAAAAAACATTTCTCAGAATTGACTGATCTATCAAATGGGCAGTGCCTCACCTAGATGACATCTGAGTGTTACAAAACAATTGTCTCTAAATCTGTCCAAATGACAGTACGTTAAGGGAATGACAGCTCTGTGTTAGAAGACGCTGAAAGGTTCCTTTGTAACGACACCACGGCTGAGACACGAAAGCAATCTTCTAATCGCATACGACATGACCCGCGACGTAAGTATTATCTTAGCACCTGGTTTGGCCAGTCTCACCTGTACCAGCTTGTCGTGTCCTGAAAACCATGGTATCTAATAACGTTATATCCTGTCCTATTTACATTGGAAAAAAAACAACCCCCCTCTCGTCCATTGCACAAGCTGTATCAATGGTTTATTGCTTACTGCCACTCATTTTAACAGATGTGATAAAGGCAGCGGAAGAATTCCAATGTGTGCTGTCCGTTCGTCCAAATTTATTTTTCATATGCAGCGGCGGAGTTTAAAAAAGATTGGAAGAGTAAAAGAAAATTATATGAATATTAATGCATTTTCATGAATTTGAAGAAAGTGAGAGCATAACGTTAGATATAGAGCACATATCTTGTTACGTGTAAATCGTTTGAAATCTCGTGTAAATAATACGTGTAATAGAAATGTAAAAGGACCCAGTATAAATTGTTAGTAACAGACATTTACATAGGTTTATATATAAGTGGATTGCGACTGCAATGAGGCTGGGTAATAAAATATATGTTTGTTGTTTTGTGACGTATTTTCAGGCTCACTGGTAGCCTATTCAATAAATAATGTCCTCTACGTAAAACATTGCACGAAAAAAAAATGTTGAAAGTGGCTTGTGGGAAATGGTTGATGGGG
>MUZC01003869.1:93069-107608 GCA_002072015.1 Radix auricularia
GTTTAGCAATAAAAACTCTGTTCGAATAGTTAAGGAATAAAAACTATGTTCGAACAGTTATCATCAGTTTTGTCGTAAAGTGCTTGCCGTTTTTGCACTGCTACTATTAGAGCTTTGTTTATTGAACATTTTTTACGGCTGGTCTAATCACTAGCTGAGAGTAAACTGGGAGAAATTTTAGTTGCGAGTTAAAACGTTCGGTTTCGATTCAGCAAATGGGAGCGGCAAAAAAGGAGAGGAACGCGAGAGGGGTGCACTCCGTTGTCTAGATTGAAATATGAGACTCTTCCGGTGATTCGGCAAATGAGAGCAAAGGTCAAGCTGGGACCATCACGAAGCGGAGAGGAAAACGAATGCACTCAGTTCACAGCCTTAGAGAGCTCAAGGTCTAAAAATAGAATTTCTCTTGTGTGGGGATTTCCGTACGACAAAGAGCCACGACTCCACGCGGCGGAAGAAGCAAAATTTGAGCCTAATGCAAGGCTTTTGTTTAGTGATAAAGTCTTTTCGTTCTTCTTTTGGGATTGAAAAAAAAAAAATTAATATTGAATTTATTTTGAAAAAAACATGTTTAAATAATAAATAGCAAGAAATATTAACGGTTACCTTCTATGCCGTCAGCAGACATCTCAAGTTTCATTAACTCTTTTAACTAAATCCTACAACCCACTCTTTGATAGTCGGGTTTCGCTAACATAGAGCTATTCGTTCGCCAAGGTCACCAAACCAAGGCCTGTGGGCCGCATTCGGCTAGCCAAGTCGAGTCATCAGCACCACTGGCGTTATTGAATATTTTAATACGAGAAGTTGCAATAAAATAAAATGATAAAATATGAATATTGTATTTAAAAAATTGAACATCTTTACACGCCAAGAGACATTTGTGCTCTATAATTCATATTTTTAATTTTATGTATACATTTGCTTGTTGATTGCCATGTTTGCTTAATTCACGCCATCCAAAAATATTACTTTTGGAAAAGGGAAACATTTCCCGTCATCTTTACAGAATAATCTTAAGATAGATCTCAGGGGAAAAAATTATTTGACGTAAAATCGAAAGAGTATAACTATTCTTTTTTTTTTTTTTCATTTTAAATGTTTCAAAAGAATTTTGTGCTTCAATAGCCAAAGATGTCAAACTTGATTAGTTACTAAAATATATATTGACTCGAAAACCAATGAAAGTAGTGAGTTTGTTACCTTGTCTTTCATTGTCTCTTTGGATTTCACCGCAGCTAAGTTTTTATTTTTTAATTTTTATATTCGTTTTATTTGTGTATTGTATGTCCGTTGAAAAAGGCTTTTTGCCGAAACGTTCGCTATTTTGTTACGTACTGTCAGGCTAACCCTTACACTGTTTACGTGTTTTCCATTTACAGAATTGAGAGTGTCATTCTTCGGCTAAGGACTCCATTTGATTGTGCCTGTTGAACTACTGTAAGAGCTCATCGATTCGCAGCCTAAAGAATTGTTGAAAGAAAATAGCAGAGAACAAAAAAATTCTTTAATTTTTACTGCTGCATACCTGATGTTGACTTGAAAGAAACCTGAACAAATTTAACTCTGATATGGAATCAGTGTTTGGGAAAACTTATATCTGTGCGCAATCATTTTGAAAAACAAAGTATGTGAAGCCACCACAACAAACGATATTCACTCGTGATATTCATAGCTATGTCCTTGATGAGATGCAGCAATTTAGAACCTATTATAATCAACGATATTTTGAATACCAATCGCCAGTTCAAAGATCGAACTTTTTTTCTGCTTCGTTTTTTATATTCGATAATATGCCTAAAATATTTTTAAAATGTAAATTTCTTCTCGTTAGCGTCACCTTCTTTAATAAGATAATAAAAATTAAATATGTCAGTTCTCTTTCTTTTTTGTTAGCATAGCATATAATTTCAGCTCGCTAGCTTATGAGGAAGATGGTTAAAAATCGATCCAAAGTTTTTTCGGCAAGCAAGCAAGCAAGGGCTCAAACAGACACCACAAGTTAACATAAAGGATTAAAAAAAGGAATGCTAAACTCATTTTTAAAATGTTAATTCGGCTCACACTAGACACTGTGTAAGTTGTTCGGCCCCTTGTGACAATATTTTGGTGATCACTAATCTAACAATATTTTTAATGACATAGGGCAGCAGTCGGCAACCGTTTGAGACGGAACAGCCCAAAGTTACCATTTACAAAATTTTCCAGTTTTTATATAACATGTAATATGAGGCTTGAAAATAAAATAATACATATAAATATTAATTTTCGTCCACTGATCTAGAGAGCTAAATGTTTACGCCGAAAGGGCCACAAGGGCAAAGGTTCTAAAGAATTCAACAGCAATGCATCCCTATGTTTGGTGATATGGTGTGGGAGCTTAAAGAATTATGAAATTTAAAAATACTTTTAAATAGCGCACTTCCATTCTTGGCCTCAGATAAATATTACTTGAACCACTTTCTTCTTAGTTCATATTATACTTGACTTGCCTATATGGAAATTATCCCATGTTGAGCTACGTTTAGCATGTGGATTAAAAAATATATATATATATTGTGTAATTAATTTATGTTCACACCCTCCTAATATCAAATAAGAAATGAAATGAAGCACAGCTGTTAAGCTTAGGATAATTGCGGTCTGATTCTTTCCTGTGGAGATATAGAGCTCCCCCCCCCCTCACCCAAAACCATCACTATACATTTTAATAATGATTTTGCCGACGCTGAACGTATTCGATATTTTCATCCTGTAACAAAACACTCGTTGAGAAACGGGAGAAGGGGTAATAAAAACGCCGCCAGAATTTAGATAAGAAATGAATTACATTGATCCCATTCGGTCCAGCAATTTTAACAGCTGGCATTAACTTATACTGACAAATAGAAACAACTGTTCTAGTAGGGAGGATTTGCTCATAACACGGATGAGATCTGACCAGTGTCCAATACGAAGCTGCCTTTACAAGTTTGACAACAGAAGGGAACTGGCCTGTCGGCTGTGTGGCTGCCCCGAGGAGACGGTGGCCCACGTACTAAAATGTTGCGCCGGGTTGGACGGGGTTTTGGGTGGTGAAGTTGCGGTACCTGCTGAGGATTACCTCTATGGCGATGCCCGAATGATGAGGCTCGCCTGCGAAAAATTGAACCGGGTCTTAAGAGCATAACGGCTCGACCCAAAAGAGAATGTACATTCATTAGTAGGGAGGATTTATTTGTCTTCCAACTTCTTTAGATATTCCTAAGATGTTTAGCTTCTTCATAACACAAACTTAAAAAGAATTCCATATATTTTTTCTGGTACTGCATGTATGTAATGAAACTAAATATATTTTTCATCCTCTTATATCTGCGATGGTACCTTGTTAATAAAATGGTTCGCTCTTTTTTTTTTTACAAGATTTTATACTTAACACTAAAAAAATATTTTTTAAATGTTTATTTCGCCATGATATACATATTACATAAAAAAGAAGGGACTTTGACCTCGGGCAACCCTCTGCCTAAACCAGTCTTACACTCGTACAGTCGTATTGAAAACTCGTACACCGAACATAGATCCTGCATAGATTGTATTCAAAATGAGGACGTGAAATGTCAGGTCGGTTATACCACACTATATAAGTGTATGTAAATATTTGTGCTGTTCCTGCTGCGATGGATTTCCCCCCCCCCGAACCCCCATCTCCCCCCTCCCTCCCATACCCGACCTGAAGGGACATGTCCGACATAAGGATAATCCTTGCCTGGTTCTGGTCACGGATCGTGGGCCATTCAGTCCTCCACCCCCACCCCCACGGAGACTCGAGTTGCATCCCTCAATCACATTACCGTGACTGGAAGCCTGGTGCGAGAAGTTTACCGTTATGTAGCTGACCTTTGGCCCTGCCGGTATGTGTGTGTGGATGTCCTGCCATTAGGACAAACTTGAGATTAACACATGCATAGGTGTCTCGCTGGTTGGGAAGATGGACCAGATGACACGCGGCTCACGGTCGTCGGGTGTATTATCAAATGCTCAGGGGCTTATGGTATATGGATGTATTATCATATAGGTCATTGATGGCGAAACTTGTTGGGGCCGCGTGCTCGAAATTAAATTTTATTTATAGCAAAATGTCACAAAACCCGAAAATGTTGAATTGATTAAGGGAGTAATATTTTATTCGCGTGCCGGCTGATGAGGCTCTGCGTGCAGACCGAGGCACGCGTGTCATAGATTCCCCATCACTGTTAAAGGGTCTGTGCCGTGTAGTCGTGGATTCTCGACAAACGGGGTGAACGGAATCTTGAGTCATACATTTGTAGTCACGATCTACGGAGTCATATAAGCTGAACATTGGAATATAGAATTCTTCAGTCATGAGTCATTCTGACTTCAGTCATTTAGTTTTGAGTAATGGGTCTAGATTCATTGTGTCTTGAGTCATTGAGACTTAATCATTGAATACTGAGTCGTGGCGTCTTAATTCATGTAGTCTTGAGACATCTAACCCAGATTTATGAGATTTTTTATATTTTATATATTTTAATATTATAAAGAATCGTCAAACGTGTGGCCTAAAACTGATTTAATTGACGCATTACTTTGCAACATACATTAATTTTCAAGACCTTACACATCAGTGCAACCATTAAGAGAAGACCTGGTGTGACATGTGTTTAAACAGCAGCGACCGACCCTCTTTCCCTGACCACGGAGCTGACGTGCCCCTGACTCTGGCAGGATATCCACTGACAGGTGAACCATGACACCGGGAATGTGGGCCTCTGTGTTGATTGTTTGCAGTGGCCCTGCTGGTGTCACCTTGCGGCGTTTGATGAAGATTAAGACGGTTAGTAGGGCGACAGTGGCGGGTGTGTGGTGTTATGAGACCAGCTCGACATGCGTCAACTCGTTCTGTCCTGTCCACCGTGTCAGTAGTGACATTATGGGCGTCAGGTGACAAAATGTGACAGTTGTGTGTGTGTGTGTGTTTGGGGGGGGGGTGGAAATAACAATCAACATTCTGCGTCTTAACATTCAATGGTAAATTATTGACGGCAAGATGGCTCAAGAGATAAATAATTTTGTTCCGCCATCTGTGTTTTAAAACCAGTCAGTTGTATGCAGAAAAAAGGAGAGATAAAGAAATGATCAGGTCAAGATTGTACGTATCTATCACCAATAGTTTTATTACTGTCGAAAACCTCAGGGCCATGCAAAATCGCTTTGATAAACAGGGGGGAGGGACTGGGTTGTGGTATCATACGTTTCAATGTGTCAAAACATCAGTACGCAGACTTACTAAATGTTGTATGACACTATAACTATTTTCATTCTTTTGATTGTATTATGTCCACTTGTTATATAATCTGATTGTCAGGTGGATAGTCCGTCGTGCTTAAAAAAACAAAAACAAAACAACACACAAAATAAATAATTCATATAAAATAATAAATCTGGAGCAATTACGACTGAACGATGTTCACGGCCTGTAAACACAGGAATGCAACTCCCACGCTGAAAGTTTAATAACAATTTAAATATAACGTGAACACGCTTATTTATAAGAGACAAGAGTTGCCAGATTTATATCAGAACTTTTCTGTCATTCTTAGACAAACAAATAAAGAGAAATTGAATCTCACACTAATACCTCTAAATGTGAAATACCGATTTTTTAGGAGTGCATTCCTTTACGTGAATTAACTGGCAGCGGAGCAGCTGTTATTAGGGTCACTAAGGGTTATCGAAAATAGTACACACGAAAAAAGACTAATAATTATGAATAAAAATATGTTTCAAGGAACAGTTGTGAAATGTGTTACCGCCAACTTTGTCACTCTTTCTACATCCCCGTTAATGGAAAGTATTGAAATGAAAATTCGTTTAAAAAAATTTGGGGGCCGCGGTGGTCGAGTGGCAGGCGCGCTCGACTGGCGCCCCGATGGTCACGGGCTCGAATCCATGGGGAGCCAGGGACCTGTTCCCGGGGCCCAGGGCGCCCCTGAGTCCCACCCAGCTCCAAATGGGCGAAAAGCGGCGGGGTAATGCATGGAACCCTTAGCCGTGACATGTGAACGCTGCATCACTTGCCAAAAACAACTGCTGTCTTGCAGATGGTCTTGGCTGACCAAAGGCTATGGAAGCTAATCCAGAAAATACAGCAGGCCGAAGTCGGAGACCACGGGCCAATTGGCGCAAAACTTGTGGCACGCAAAACTCAATGTTCAATATTGAGAACGAAGAAGAAGAAGAAGAAGAGTTAGAAAATTTAATCGATTAAAATTAATTTGATCGATTAAAATTCTTTTAACATTTAAGAAAATATTTCTTATATTTTTTGTTAGTTACATACTGTTCCCTCGCATTTATTCAGACGTACAAACGTAAACAAAAGGTTTTTAGCATAACTAATTTGCTGTGTTACGTCACAACATTCGGGAGCCTTCGCGATTACCGCCACTTAACCAATTTACAAAATTATGAATCACAGAATCACAACTTAAAAGGATCTATAAATGCGTTATAAAATATAATTAATTAAAAATTAATCAATTAATCGTTTAATTTTTTTCCCAGATTAATCGAACACATATTTATTAACCAGTCCCTGCCCTAATTTCTATATCTGTCCATCAACACCTACAAATTATTGATAATAGTTGTAAACTAGGTTATACATGACTCTATTCACATATTTCTCCCCCCCCCCCACACACACACTTAACACTTTAGTCTAATTTATGAACAAAATAATTTAAGGCCTTTTCGGTTTCAATTGGAAACTTAATTACTTTGAAATTTTAAAAACAAATTTGTTCGGATCGATATTTATCTGTGTAAATTTTTGAATATATGGACAGATGGAATTGAAATACATATTTAGAAACAATAAGTTCAAAGCAAACTTCATTTTCTCTCTAAAAAAATAGCTGTTTTAAAAAACGTTCTAGTATTTTCATTTATTTTTTTTAAAAAAAAAGTGTGGGGGGGGGGGGATGTTGAATGCACTAAGGTCAATCTGGAATAAAAAACGACTGAAAAAAACCCTAATGTTTTCATTAAAGTTTGATTTTCTTTATAAAAAGAAAGATAGTGATTGTCTTTAAACAAATTAAATTAAATATAATTTGTCAGTTCTATACATTAAAAGTAAAATAAGCAAACGACTTTTATCGATTGACTTCCATATGATGGTAACTAAAGACGTTACAGAGCGTGGACATTTCCAAGCGACTGTATCACGCAACGATTCGTGCTCATGAAGTCCTCGAACACACACGTTAAGTTTCGAATAACATCATGTCATCATCTCATGTTTCAGATCGATACGCAGCCCCCCTAACCGTGTCAAACGGCCCATTAAATCACAGTGCACACGTACAGAGCAGACGATGGGAACTGAGCCAATCACATCTGCAGTTGCTCATCACATGCCTGCTCACCTTGCTGCACCCTCTCCCCCCTCAGCATCCCCCCCCCCTGCCCGATCAGCCATTTGATCGAGGCTTGGCCGTGAGTGCAATATTTGAAGGATTGGAATGGAGACTCATTCAACAGAGCAAATATTAGAATCCCGTGTTCGATGCAGACAACATACATCCGAACACTGGATAACCGCCCGGTAGTGCATGCGCATGGAACTTATTAGTTTATTGGACCACAGTTGTGTTCTTTCAGTGCAGAGATTCTCAAAATGGATCAATAGGAGCAAGTTTTGTTGATTTTTTTATTTTAAAAAAAAATGAAACAATTTTTAAAACATTTTTAAAAAAAAAAAACATGATGTCGTTGTCGTGTTGTGAGTTTCGTTTTATATTGTTAAAATATTAAACAGAAATATGAGAAAAATCACTATCAAGGTGTTTTTGTTTAAGACTAATGAATGCCATTTTAAAGGATAAAGATAAAAAACACTTGTTACCATATATTGACGTATTTCTTTCCTTAACCCCGTATTAATCCGTTCATCCCTGAACAACGTTTCCTATTTGACTTAAGTTAATCCTCCGAAATGCAATTCTTCATTCTCTACATATATCATTACGCATTGACGCAATTTTGAGAATCTCTGGTGTCAACGTTATCCTATTTATCTGTTTGTAGCATATGAATATAACCATGTCCCCTCTCACCCACTTTGTAATATAGATACATGTTCACTGAGTGTGTGTAATGCGGTCTAATTTGCCAATACATGAGTTATGAACGGGAACAATGCTTTGCTCAAAACTTGTCTAATTCAAAAGTTTCTGTTGCGATGGGTAATTTGTTCATGCATTGTGAATATCAAATTGTACAGCATTGCTATAGAGCTTATAAAATAGTTTATAAGTGACACAATTTATGCCAATAAAACTAAAGGTAACCTTAAAGCATTGACGATGCATTGTAGTCAAAGTTCCGTAAAGACCTTCATCTGGTACAAATGAACAAACTAAAAAACAATTTTCGATTAAAATGTATGTTATATATTATCTACCTACATTAGAATATTATATAGTAAAGTGTTGAAAAAGCATAGGCCCAAGTCCTTTATATACTTGTTTTATTTTTCTTGTTGTTTGTTCATCATGATCGCCGAGGAACATCCTCATCACAGTAGCCAGTAGCCATGTTCTTTGGCAGCCTGGTGTGTCATTATGAGGTATAGAGCACGATCCTACCTGGCATGTCGTATTGAACTTGTCATCCTGTTGTCTGTTTGCCTCCTAGAATGCTGCGCCGTTCTGTATCATAAGGCACAAAAGGGGAAATGGTCCTACGTCAATGACTGGCTGCCTCCTAGGAGCCTTGCCCAATGTCTTAAGCCTCTTTTACTTAGCAATGGTAGGTCATATGATATAATTGAATTTTAAATTAAAAAAACTTAGTTTGATCTGCTTATTTGTAGTGAAGAACGTCTTTTACATAACAATTACACACGCGTTTCTTTTTTTTTTTTTAAATTAAAGCTTAAAATGGATTTATTTATGTACACAAAATGTTTGTGTCTTTACGGAAAACAAGAAAATCATTTGAAGACAGAATTCTTAGACTGCAACATGTTCCTAAATCCACTTTTAAATGTCATACGTCAAAATAAATTCGTCTATTACTGTAAGTAATATTCTGCGTTTGATTTCTTTTCTCGTTGGAATCAGAAAATATGGTTAATTTACATGTTAGAATAAGAATAAAAATAGAGGTTAAAAAAAAGATTTTTTAAAACCACTTTTTTATAAGCGCACTAAAGAAAATAAAATAAATTAAAACGTCTAAGTTCTAGTACATTGATTTAATTGTTGACTAAAAACGTGCGGTGGGCGCTTATGAGGTTTTATATATAGCGTACAGTTCACTCACTCTAACTTATAGATTTCTCTTTGCCTTTTAAATTATAAGTCTTTAATTTTAATAGCAAACATCTATCTATGTGGTGTATTTCTAAATTAGAATGGGATTTTGAAGCACCGGCCAAACGTTTTTAGTCATATTAAATCAATGTACATGAACTCATAAAGTTTTAATTTATGTTCTTCTTTTTAGTCCACTTATAAAAAGTAGTTTTAAAATCATTTCTTACATTTATTTATTTTTAAACAAGGTAACATTTTGAGATCTCTAGGACCATCAGAAGTGGTTTATTTTTTTCTTCACTGACTGAACTCCCCTTAAACACGAGGATGTGTTTATCGATGGCTGGCGCGAACACGGGTTGAACGTGGTTGTAAAAAATAGCAGACGAATACAGATGATATATTAAGAGGTAAATTAGAAATGAATTAATTTAAATACGGTACATTAGATTGGTATGAAATTATGAAACTATGCATTGTCATCTAAGATCTATCTGTGGTAAAATTTTGAGATATCTAGGACTATCAGAAGTGATTAATTTTACGTTGGAAAATCTGAAATTTTGTGGACAGACAAAAGACAAACAGACAAAAAGGAACGAAAGCAAGCTGCTAAAAACGTGGTAAAATATCGTCAATGTTCTTGTTAGAATCAGAAAATATCTTCAATTTTCTAAGTTATTAGTTTGAACAGACTATCCCATTTTCAGACGGCAAAGTATCGTTTCTCAGCAAACACGAGGCAGATAACTAAATAGTTAGGGAGTAGTTAGTGACAGAAATCTGAGTGTTTTAAAAAGAGATTTTAAAAAATGGTTGTCACGAAATTGATCATATTAAAAAAAAAAAGTAATGGACAATGGTTCTAAAAATTTAAAATTTTGGAAAACCAGAAAACTCTTAAAAAGGTGAAATAAAGGAATGAGCGTCGATGGATCGGGACCAATTATTTAGTTGGCCTTATAATCCATGTACGGGTGTCGAGGTCAAATCATACATAATTAAATAATATTAAGCTTCATGTAAATTGACAAAAAGCTGTTTTCAAATCGAAACTTACAAAACAAAAACTATGAGAACTATTGCGTTCACAATCCCTTCGATCGTCGTCGAAGGAGACTCCCGTTGTTTCTATAGTAAATCACCAACAGTGCTAAATTCAGCAACTAGCAGTAGTAATAAGCCAATTATTGATATTCAGTTGTTTTTTTTTTTTAAAAAGCCCCACGTAAAATTGATGGATCAATAGAGAACCCTCCCCTGTCCCACTTTTCAATAAACTCGTCCATCAAACACAACCCGTCTAGCCGAAGTTCTAGCTCGTCCATCAAACACAACCCGTCAAACACAACCCGTCTAACACAACCCATCAAACACAACCCGTCCAGCCGAAGCTCTAATGCGCGTATTCGGCCCGTCTTGGAAACTTCAGTAGAAGAAAGTCGTTCATTGTTCCCAGAGAATATGTTTGAGCTTTTTTCCCCATGTTTAACACAGATTAAAGTATAGATATACAAGGACTCGGACAAAATACCCAATCCAGATTTAACAATTATTTATAGTGTGAAAGTGATGTTCTGAGAGCAAGCTTAAAAACCATAATAGCTAAGGAAGCCCAACTCTTTGATGTTTAACCCGTTCAGTAAAATTAGGGAAAGTAGAAGTCAATAAAGCTGTTATGACTGAATATGAATTATTAGTTTTCTGCAGACAAGCCTAATAAAGATGTTTGCAGACTCTGTTTAACACTCTCATTGCAAACAGACAAACACTTTCATTGCAAACAGACAAACACTTTCATTGCAAACAGCCAAACACTCTCATTGCAAACAGCCAAACACTCTCATTGCAAACAGCCAAACACTCTCATTGCAAACAGCCAAACACTCTCATTGCAAACAGACAAACACTTTCATTGCAAACAGCCAAACACTTTCATTGCAAACAGACAAACACTTTCATTGCAAACAGCCAAACACTCTCATTGCAAGCAGACAAACACTATCAATGCAAACAGACAAACACTCTCATTGCAAGCAGACAAACACTCATTGCAAACAGACGAACACTCTCATTGCAAACAACCAAACACTCTCATTGCAAACAGACAAACACTCTCATTGCAAACAGCCAAACACTCTCATTGCAAACAGACAAACACTCATTGCAAACAGACGAACACTCTCATTGCAAGCAGACAAACACTCTCATTGCAAACAGATAAACACTCTCATTGTAAACAGACAAACACTCTCATTGCAAACAGACAAACACTCTTTTACAATGTCCAGTTTCCTTCTATTGGTTTGACTTGGCCAACACCACCTTCCTACTCCACGGTACAAAAAGGAAAATTTGATCGAAATTACTGAAATCGCTGATTACTCTTTTAACTAACTGGCATTTGTATTAGAACTGCAGCTACAGACATGGAGTGGGCGGCATACCTTACGCCACAAGGTTGTTGCGCTGCCCGCAGCTAATGAACTAAATTTTTAAAAAAGTGAACCACATTTTTTTTTTTTTGCGTTATGATTATATAGAAAGGAAAAGTAAAAAATAATCAGGCACTCCTGATATATGTTTTTTAGAGTATTTCCATTGATTTATCTCTATTGATTGTTGATAAACATGATACATCAGGCTGATGAAATATTTCAAATTATTAAGACTCAGTTGGTACAATAAATGTTACTGCTGATTTAATATAAAATCTATTTGGCATATGCAGCTTACAACTCCGTAAGCTGGAGTCATGAGAAGCATCCACGTGAGATTGTATGAACATGTTTGTAAGATGACACCCGTCAACGTAAAAGCTTCAACAGTATTGTTGCAAACAAAACAAAAGACTAAATGACCCATATACCTGGCAGACGTTAGTTAATGAGAAATTCGTATAAGAAGCAAACTTAATGACAAATGGGACCCAGGCTATTCGCCCTGTACGGCAGAGGTGGATTAAACTGTGTTCTTATAAATAAGAATGACATTAATATTTGGGGAAGGAGTAACAAGGCATGAGTATTCATCCTTATTACCGTTTCTACAATCGTATGAATTTTGGATATTACATTTAAGTCCAAAGCATGTTGATAATGCTGGTAGTTTTCATTTATCCATGATCTTGGTACTCATGTACTATGGCTTTGCATGATAAAGTTGTTTTTTTGGTATCATTTATTTATCCTTCATTTTAAGTATCAGAACTCTGCTGAAGTCCAAAGAAAGAGAAATGAGAAGTGTGAACGTTTGACTATTATAGTATGCTTCTCATCTTATTGAAGAGCAACACATCATTTATCTTATCTTAGGTATACAGACGCTCCTTCTATGCAGAAGATAATTGCGTCCACAGACCATGAGAGATGATCTGTTGGCAAGTGATGCAGCGGTCACAGGCCACGGCTATAGGGGTTCCACGCATTACCCCAGCCGCCTAACTATTGTCTAGTTAGGTACCCATTCGGAGCTGGGTGACTCGGGGACTCCTCAGGCCGCGAGAGCAAATCCTCACCTTCGTGTGGATTCGAACTCGTGACCATCAATCAGTATGACAGTCGAGAGCGCTACCTCTCGACCACCACGTCCCACGTCATCTACACACCAATAGTCACGACGCTCGCTGGGTCATGAGATATCTTAACATAGAAGGTTGGTAGTGAGTTAAAGTTAGAGTGGGTATGGGACAAAGTAACGGTACTTAAAATGCACATTTAACGCTTGTGTGGATGAACGTCACTGAGAGAAAATGAGTATAGGACTAACGTTGAAAGTGTCAGTGAGTGCCGGTAATGGTGTCAATGAAAGATGACTAGCGCCTATAGGCAACAACAAACCAAACCCGTTTCGCCCGTAGACCTTGTCATAATATGGCGGAAATCTATTAATAGAAATATCTGGGTTAAATATAATATATATATAATATATATATTTTTAAAGGAAAAAATTCATAAAAATCTAATAAAAGATACTAGTCAATATGTAAATGTAGGTATATTGAGAAGGGTGTATCTCAACAGCTATTTGTTAATTCTTCGTTAATTTAAGACAGCTTATTGGACTTATGAAAGGAAAAACAGTTTAGTAATTTTACTATGTTAACAATTTTGAGAACATAGTGATTCGACTTTATTTATGCTTCAAAACTTTGTTCCCCTTAAATGTAATGTAAAAATAGAACATTATTCATTGAGATATGACTTTTATCGGTTTTAGAGATGACAAAGCCTATTTAAAGGATGTCAATTTATGCCCGTATCTCTCTATACTCAGATCTACATAGACACAACACGGTCCTTCTGATTCTATTGAAAAGTCATAAAGGCCCCGCAGTGTTAAACTCCTTCTCTTCCTCTCCCTTCGGATCAGTCAATGGTGATATGGGGAGGGAAGCGAGAGGGTCGGGGAATGTTGGCATCTTCTCCAGCAATCGATGAAAAGAGGCGAAGAATCAACATCTATAATTCACGCTGTCCGTGGTGTAATGTCTGTAAGTAAAGCTTTTAACCAAAGGGAGACAGTTCTAATATAGGTATCACGGCAATTGGTGGGTTATCGTAGCGTGTGAATCGAATCAAAAGTCTGTGTCGGCAGTGGTCTGGAAACGGGTTTACTGTCTTTTTTGCCCCCCCCCCTTTTTTTTTTAACGTGTAGTTAATTTACCAGAGGCGAAATCTATGTCTCTTCATTTTTCCCGTGGATTTATTATAAAATAACTAATCAATGTATTATAACAAAGAGAAGCTCTAACTGGTCATTTAAAATTTGGAATTAAAATTATTATTAAAAAAATAACCCGAATGACATTACCTCAATTAAAAACGGATGGGTTAATTTAAAAAAAAAACAAATGAATAAATAAATAAACACTATTTTATCAGTTAAAATGTTAACACGTTAAAAGCATATTTTTAATAAAGGGCAAAGATCTCATACAGATTCAAAGAGGAACGAATATTGTTATTTGTATATCTGCAAAAGTATTTGATCCACAAGTTTGCGATTAGTCCTCTGGATGGGTGAGAAGGAAAGGGGGGTGGGAGGGTTAGAAATGTGACGTGTTTTTGTGTCAATAAGCAATCTTTGACTTCCTCAAAACAGTTATAGAATATCACATGTTGCCCCCCCCTTCCAAAAAAGAGTTATAGAATATCAAATGTTGCCCCCCCCCTCCAACAAAAAAGTTATAGAATATCAAATGTTGCCCCCCC
>MUZC01003869.1:139428-166423 GCA_002072015.1 Radix auricularia
CCCCGCCCACACCCAGAAACACCGGTGCCTGTCCCTGGATGTACGGGCCATCAGATCCAATTGCTACTGGTACGGCGTCCACAGCCGCCGAGCAGTACCAGAATAATACCGGCCGAGTCTCGCTGTGACAACTGTCTGGGTCGCGGGAACTCACGAGAGCGTGAGTAAACAGATGGACACCGAAACATTTCTCCAGTAACAGTGTAAACATATTAACTGATCGGCTACAACAGGTTCGAAATATTTATTTTCTTAAAATGTTCTCTTTAGATTTCAAAATATAAAGTTTGTTGCTATTGCTTTGGATTTTTCTTCTTGGTACATCATCATCTCATTCACTTTTCTCAATTTTACAAAACTATTTTTTAATCTTTACAACATTCAACGTTGTTTTGATTTTATCCCGCATTGTTGATGCCACTTAAATCGACGATCCCATTACATTTTTAAAACACCAACGTTTAAAAAAAAATGTATCAGCCTTATCAATTAATGTAATGAGTGGTTAAAATCAACATTGTCCCATTAAGAACTTTGAAGGCTTGAATGATTTAAAAAGGATCTAATTAATGGACGGAATGGGATAATGGCTAATACATAAAAAGTGTGGTGACGTCATCCCCAAAGATAATCATTAAAAACTGCCACACAGTCTCAAGTAGTCACGGAATCGAATTTATCAAAATTAGTCCCAGACTTTATGTTCAATTTGTTAACGAAAGAGCTGCCCAGAAATCGAATGCTGGTTAACGATTTGTTATGACTTACCGAGAGGCGTCTGAAAAATCTGCTGATTTTAACTGCTAAATTTTTAAATTTTCCCTCCCTGATAATATGGCCATAATTATATATGTGCTCATCGGGGAGTTTAAAAAAGGGGGTGCGGGGATGGCCTGACCATGCACTGGACATGGGGAGCAGTGGCGTAGCTAGAGATTTTTAGGAATTTGGGGGCCCTGCACACAAAGTGGGGGTGTAATAATTAATGTTTTGAATTTGGACCCCCTCCCCCTCCCCTAGCTATGCCACTGATGGGAGCTATGACAAACGTTTGTCAGGGTGATGAGACCTGAGCTTTCAGTGACATACATCCTGGACACACGATATCTGGGACATGAGGACCTGAGATTTGAGAGACATACATCCTGGACACACGATATCTGGGACATGACGACCTGAGCTTTGAGAGACATGCATCCTGGACACACGATATCTGGGATATGAGGACCTGTGCAAAGAAGGGAAGGGCATCTCTACAAAGGAGCGATGCAGTCACCTCATAATTCGAGTTATCGGTGCTCGATTATGTTCAAGACAACAGTGGAAAAAGATCACACGGCATGAACGAATCCAGGCTGTGCCAGTACTGTAGAAATCCATCCCCCACCCCCAAATTAGCATTGAGTTTTAATTTGTAACAAGCTCAAAGTAATATTTTAACAGTAATCTAAAAAAATTAATATTTTAAACAATTTTTTATACGCTAAAAAAATTAACTTTTAAAATAAAATATGGAAATTTTGAACATTTGGTGAAAATCTTCAATCAATTATCTTTCCAGCCAACAGTTGTTACATTTAGCGTACAAACATAAAAGTAATAATAGCATAACATATTGCCATGCAGTTGTTTGTGTAATTTTTTTAATAAAAAAGGTTGTGTTTTTTAAATTAAAAAATGATCTTTAACAAATTGCCATCATCGAGCAAATATGATAGTGCTAAAAAAATTAATTGATGTCTGTATCAGCCGATTACAATCAGCTGTTGGGATAGTGGTCCCACTGATCCATGCCCTCTTCTCCCCTCCCCCCCAGCACCAGGATGACTATTTACCATTGGATGACATAGGATCGGCACTGAATGACGTCAAACGGAATAATGTCGCTGTGGGCGTTTTATTTTTGGTTTTTGTATTTTTTATTTCTCTCCGTGAATAATTATTTCGTGGAGATCAGTGAATGGTCGAAAAGGAGGGAATACGGTAATAAAAATTGACATATTTTGGAAATTACTATCACACCAGCGGGCGTGTAATAGTAATATGTAGAGCATGATCGTGTGATGGTCCTTATGCCCAATGGAAAGGGCATCTTTCAAATCTTAAATACCTATAATGATTAAAGAGCATATTTTTATTAGAACTCAGTGGTTCCCAACATATTTTGGCTGGAGACCCCTATTATAAAAGCTGTGAGACCAAGGACCCACACGAAATTTAAATAAGTCATTTTCAATAAAGTTTTTTTTAAAAAAATAGATCAAATTTGCATTATAATGAATATTTATTAGTTGACAGTTGGTGACCTCCATAAAACCCGTCGCGACCCCATTGGACCATAGGCTGGGAATCGCTGCTATAGCTAAATACCGTGTCTATGAAATGTGAAATGATTTTTTGAAAATTACAAATTCAAGTTGTATATTTTTTTGTTGTTGTTTTTGTTGCTACGGCAATCATGTCAGAAAAAATCCACCAATTTACCGGTGCGACCAAAAGCCACCATGAAGGGTAACCTAAATATTGAATTTCATACAACGGCAGTGTATATGAAATACAAACAATTGTTCCATAATTGTGTCCTCCATATTTATGCGGAAAGCTATTTTATGGTAAACTTTAATACAAATTACAACCTACTGCCATGTTGATAGATAGAGAAAATTTAATATATACGCAAAACCCCCATTTAATGAGCAGCTGATGTTCAAGAAGTTCCTCTAATTGCCCCCCCCCCCCAACAAACTTTGATTGAATGAGAAATGATATTAGCACACCACCTCCGCTCCCACACAAATATTAAAAGGATTTATTAAAAGAAATATAATTTTCGATATTTTTTAAATACATTTTTTTAACGGAAAGGTCGCTGGATAGAAGAGCTTGTGCTATCTCCTGGTGAATCATAAGTAACGAGTTACACCATCAAATAGACGCTTTTTACATGCCGAAATGTATGATTAAAGTTTAATGATACTTTTTTAAAATTCGTAGTAGCAGCAGATAAATATTTTGTTCAATATGTTCCACCAAACAAGGAACGGTGTATGACGTAAAGCGAATAACAAGTGCGATTAAACAATTTATTTACTGTAAGTGTCTATTGTGTAATCATCCTTTATATTTTCTGACGGAACCGTCTTTGATTTTTGGAAAGTTCTAAAAATAAACGATGCGTATTTGGAGTGCGTGTTTTTTTTCCTTCTTTAAGAAAATTAAAATGTCGATGCGACAGTACTAATATGTGAAAATGGTACATGTTTTATAATGTTTTAAAATGTTTTTTGAAATGTTTTATAATCATTGGCGTGAAAACTATTTGCTGTGGGATGTGTTCATTTATTTTTTTTACGAGGGACGGGAATACGAATAATGGGATTTAAAAAAAAAATGGCTTTACTCCAAGTAGACAGATAGTTTGCTTATAGCGGTGACAGGTTGTAAAGGAAAAAGTAACCGAAAAAAAGTCACCATAATCATGTGTAAAAAAGAATGTGCGCTGTGAGCTTGTTTGCTCGGCTTCTTGTTTTTTGTTGTTTAATCCGCACATATTTCTGTATGTATTATGGATCTGACCAGATTTGGCAAACATATCCTTCCTGATCCATAATGAAAGCTAGAAGGGTTTTAAACATTACATAATAAACCTTTTTGTGGCCGGTAGCTCGGTTAACAAAATACAACCCGTCGGAGGGCCAAATTCATTTTCCCGAAAAATTTTACGTCCTTCGATCGCATATAACTTTACAAAGATTGGTGTCCTATGACAACATTCTTGATAGTCCAGAAATTGACAATACAAAGGATTTTTAAATTTAAAACGTATACAGTTTTGGGTAGGGGGAAAAATGTTTTGGCCTCTAAATTAATTTGTTCCCCTTATACGAACTTTGGAATATATATTTCTTATAATTATAGCATGGGTGGATGGATATATGGATTAAACCAATTTACTAAACATGCATTTTATTATCCGCATTCAAATATTGAAAGGACTTATTTTCCACTCTTTGGTGTGGGGCCAACATTTTTTTAATTTTGAACGGACTGACAGATTTGTAGTTCAAATGTAAGAATCTAATTGAACAGACCGGCACACTAGAATTATCCATCAGCATTTAAAACAGTTAGTAACTGGTCAGAAAACTTTTTGTCCTAGCCCTAGCGATACAAGGATTGATCAGAGAACACGACTATGAGAGGTTTACACATAAGTCCAAAGCGCATTATCTTGGCTTCTCTTATAAAGTGAAAGTTATCGCAAAATAAAATAAAGAAATCATAGATTCGATTAATTATTTAAAATGAAGCCGTGGCCTAGTCAATTTTTTTTAAAAATGCCGATCGCATTTATCCCGTGAACCGGAGATCGGACACTCCTGACATAAGTTAAGCCACACAGACCAGTGGAGGTAAGTCGGGTGACAACGCCAGTGATTGGTGATTCAGATTTAGTCAGAACTCTACCCAACCAAATAATATTTCATCAGAGAAAAGCAAGACAAGGACTACAACTTTCGACATTGCAGCCCCAGACCCTGAAGCAGTTGGGCTTTATGTCCCAAAGCTGTCATAGCTGTAAAAGGTTAGAGGTCCTGCTCTCTCTCTCTCTCTCTCTCTATTTGGTGGAGTAGCTACCGGGTAGATAGAATCAAAGAGTGAATGATATCTTGACACCTTGTCCAAGGTTGGGTGAAACCAAATGAGGTCACACCACAAGAGATAACCGTACTTATGCCAAGAAGACCGATTGGCCTGCAATGGATTACAATGTCATAACACCGTCATTTAACATTTCAATAGTTCTTAGTTGATTTTAAAAGCTTATAGATGCAATAAATTAAAAGTCTGTCAGGCTTAGTGCTCGAACATTTTCATTGGTGGAGGTTTGAGTTTTAAATGCTAAATTAAATGTGTGTGTGGGGTGGGGGGGATAGACCCATTTTATTATACGAGACACTGGCCATGTGGTCACATTTTTAACCTGATGGAGAAAGGTTCGATTCTCGGAGTGTCATTATTTTTTAAATTTATGGCTATAAATAGAGATTTAATAACAATCATTTAGAAGACTCCTTATTTTAAAGCAAAGATTTAAAAAAATTCAATTTACAAATAAAATAATTTTTTTACAAATATGTCAACAATACGAAAATATTTTTTTCGAAGACACATTAAAAAGTAAAATGTTTTTAAAACAATGCTAAAGCGCATAACGCAATAAAGGAACTTGACAAGAAATCTTGTCTACGTGGGTTTTAAATCACGTTGTACAAAATTAGAATAATTTTCATTGCGAAATAGCAAAACAAACCAGTTTCTTTTACTTCAGCGACCTCAGCTTTCGTTGAGAGCATGTTAACAGAAGTATATTATATAAAGTAAATAGATAACAATCACATTCCCATGTTTTAAAACATTTTTTAAAATGTTTATATTTCTTGTTCAAAATGCAGCATACTTAATTTTCTATTCTTTAACGCAAATATTACGATAACATGTGACCAATCACTGAGAGCTTTGTAAAATGTTTTAACTGGTATTAGATTTTTAATGTTTTTTGTTTTGTTTATTGCACACAGGACGAGAGAAATGTATATAAAGTATGTGATTTAAAAAAAAAAACAAAAAAAAACAAACGAACAGGTAGGCCTACATACACAAACATAAACCACAAATACACTCAGACTCTTATTTATTTTTGCAATGGATTGCACAATTGACATGAGAAGATTGTGGATTTATTGAACTGAAGACTTCCTGGAGCCTTGGCCCTGCGCTTTAATATGAATCCCTAGCCTTAAAAAAACAACATATATTGATTCCATTTCTGTTATGTTCTCGTGTGATTCGTGTTTTCTAGATCTGTGGATGCACGCGAGCCTGGTAGGGAGTTAGCGTGTGGTGGGGTGTGTGTCTGTGTGTGAGTGTGTGGGTCCATGTGTGTGAGGGTGAGCTTGATAGTGTGTTGATGGGTGTTGTGTTACTGCTGTGAGTGTTGGGCTGGGAGGGGGTGAGCTTGATGGTGTGTTGATGGGTGTTGTGTTGCTGATGTGAGTGTGTGGGTCCGTGTGTGTGAGGGTGAGCTTGATGGTGTGTTGATGGGTGTTGTGTTGCTCCTGTGAGTGTGTGGGTCCGTGTGTGTGAGGGTGAGCTTGATAGTGTGTTGATGGGTGTTGTGTTGCTGCTGTGAGTTTTGGGCTGGGTTGGGGTGAGCTTGATGGTGTGTTGATGGGTGTTGTGTTACTGCTGTGAGTGTTGGGTGGGAGGGGGTGAGCTTGATGGTGTGTTGATGGGTGTTGTGTTGCTCCTGTGAGTGTGTGGGTCCGTGTGTGTGAGGGTGAGCTTGATAGTGTGTTGATGGGTGTTGTGTTGCTGCTGTGAGTTTTGGGCTGGGTTGGGGTGAGCTTGATGGTGTGTTGATGGGTGTTGTGTTACTGCTGTGAGTGTTGGGCTGGGAGGGGGTGAGCTTGATAGTGTGTTGATGGGTGTTGTGTTACTGCTGTGAGTTTTGGGCTGGGTTGGGGTGAGCTTGATGGTGTGTTGATGGGTGTTGTGTTGCTGCTGTGAGTTTTGGGCTGGGAGGGGGTGAGCTTGATGGTGTGTTGATGGGTGTTGTGTTACTGCTGTGAGTTTTGGGCTGGGTTGGGGTGAGCTTGATAGTGTGTTGATGGGTGTTGTGTTACTGCTGTGAGTTTTGGGCTGGGTTGGGGTGAGCTTGATGGTGTGTTGATGGGTGTTGTGTTGCTGCTGTGAGTGTGTGGGTCCGTGTGTGTGTGAGGGTGAGCTTGATGGTGTGTTGATGGGTGTTGTGTTGCTGCTGTTAGTGTACGTCTGGGTGGGGGTAGATGCTGGCCCAAGTTATATTCTCCTGTTGTGTGGACATGAGTAGTTTCCATTGATCCTGTAACGTTTGGCCACAATAAAAAGGGGGTTCGGGGCGGGGGGGGGGGGGGGAAACGAGTGCTGGGGTGGGGAATGGATGAGGTGTGAGTATGAATAACAGAAAATATTTTGGAGGCAGAATCGATGTCAAGTAAAATAAACGCAGAATTAACACTTGAAAAGCCAAAAAACAAGGGAAACTGCGCTGTTAGCCATTCTTTCCTGTAAGGTTTGTGGGTCCATCTGAAAATAAATAAATACGTGCGCAAAGTTCCATAGCATTGCATTTTTGTTGTGCAATACAAACAATTCACAACTCTGAACAAATTTATCACGAAATAGAGTGTCACTAGTCAAATTCGTTGTGTAATTAATTTTGTTTCAAATTTGGGGCAAAAGAACTTATTTGGGAGTTATAGTTCGTGAACCACAAAACATTAACCTAGCATTAAAAAATCAGCATTTTTTCTGTCACAAGTAGATCTATTTATTTTAGCAAACGTAAGTACAAAGAAGTGGAAACAAACTAGCTTAAATTTAAATGAACAAAATAAAAAAGATAAATAAAACAACCAAAAAAAAAAAAAAAAAATCCAAGGAAATACCGATGCCGAAGTTTCCAAAAAGTAAGAGATTTCAACAACTGTATTTTAATTTTTCCTAAAACCTCATTAATGCTTTTAACGAATAAGAGAATAAAAGAATATGATTTTTCAGGTAATAGTTAAAGATTATCCGAATTGGGTAAACGTTTAGAAGTCAGTCCGCACCGCCATTATCGGCGGCCATCTTGTTGCTAAGGCACGTGACCGCCGTGACTTTCGGAAAAGTAGTGCGAGCCCCGTGAAATCAGAGGGGTAGGGGAATCAGGGATTCTAAAATTGCGCAGTTTATTTAGCTACCGGCAAATTAAAAAAAAAAAAATTCACGGGGCTCGCATTACTTTTCCGGCGGTGACGTGCCATAGCAACAAGATGGCCGAAGGATTGGGGGACATTCTAATATTTTAAGGAGTATTTTTTAGCGTTTTACATAAAAGCAAAATAATGGGTACTCACCGATCAGGCATCGGAATCACAACACACTTTTTAAATCCTTTTAGAAATTCACGCATTAGATCACTGCTGCCACTATTAAAATTCTATAGCTATACCTAACCCAAACCCTAACTAAAATTAAAATCTTCAATTTTCTGAAATTGATAACTAAACCTAACCTAAGAACTGTCTTGGACCGTCGAGATGAGGTTCTGAATGATTGCTGGGACCGTCGAGATCAGGTTCTGAATGATTGCTGGGACCGTCGAGATGAGGTTCTGAATGATTGCTGGGACCCTCGAGATGAGGTTCTGAATGATTGCTGGGACCCTCGAGATGAGGTTCTGAATGATGGCTAGGACCTCAATATTCCGAAAATTCTAACAAAAAATGGCTAAAAAATGGCTACTTACTAACATGGTGGACAAAAGCGCGCCAGTTAAATAGCAGCACTCCTTTCTTTCTAAATGAGCACAAGAAATAGTTCTTAGATTATACTCATTTATACGCTGCGCGCAAGAATACAAATGCAATTATGACAATAGACATATTCTTTACATTTTACCTCAAGGGGAAGTCATAAATAAGTAAGAAAACAACAAAATTCAAGGGAAGCAACTCTTCTGCATATCAACCGGAAGAGACGCGACGCTGCGGTCGGACTTATAAACATTAGCCCCGAATTGTAATGATCTAAATTCGTCCACAAGATGAAACTATGAATCAGATTGCAGGTCTTTGATGATGAGTACAAGTCGGTCGATACTTTCACAAGTCATTCAAATGAGATTTAACTCCAGCCATTACAAAAAATTAATACCACAAGGGGTTTTTGTTTTCCAGCTAGACGCTTACAAAAACAATAGGGTACATATTTTTTTGTTTAATATCTGATACAAGAATATAATTAAATGCTTTTTGCGTGTCTGTGAGCTTGTGCGTGAGCGTGCGTACGTGTGTTTTGTATGTCTTATTATTATTTTTATTTTTTTCAACACTTTATTTGACAGCAATAACATGGGACAGTTGAAATACACGGAATCGTACCAAATCCCACGATTCACAATGTCAATATAACGGAAGCAGTCTAAACAAATGATCGTAACGCTCTAATGTTTTTTGCCAAATGTTGATTCAGCCTACAGATAAATATTCATGATGTCCATGGTTCTCAAAATATTTTTAGGTGATGCCTTGAAGGGAGAAATGAATCGCAGCATCACAACTAAAGCAACGAGTATTGACTGAGTCCGGTTTAATAATTTGTTGCTCTTCTTAAATTGTTCTTGTGTGTTTTATGCTTTTAGAGTTTTTCTATAAACTATATTATTTAAATATGAAATAAAAACAAATAATTTTATGAATTTTTTAGTTGTTTGACTCCTTGGGGCCCTGCATCATTACATTTCCAGGTAATATACTGGCTACTGGAATAACTCTATATGCCTTGAAATTTCATGTTGGAACTCTCTATATGGAACAATCCGGATTTTCAGTTTTACAAATTTCCATAAGAGTTCAGTTAATTATGTAACTGTTTGGTTCGGACTCACCTTAACAGATTTTTATTGAGCTTTCGTTTGTGTCAGCTCAGTGGACTTCACCAAGACAAAAACCTGCCTAAACCAAAGAATAGGGATAGCTTATTTTCAATTAATTACTTACGCACAGAATTGTTTAACGGAAAAAAATATATCTAAATATAGTAACAGTATGCAATGACTTTTCACGTTTTTTGGGAAAGCGACATGACAAACCCTATTGTTTCAAGTCAAAGTTGCAACTATTTCGAGTTTTATCTCAAATAACTTTTAAAATATGTTTCACATGAGTTATTCAGAATATGTAGTTAGCTCGCGCAGAAGATGCCAGTTTCGTTTTAAGCTATATTTGATTAAAATTAATTCACTAAACTCTATATTTGGTATATGAAAAAAAAATAAGACAGAAATGACCCACATTATTGATTTTAAAAGTAATTTGCCCCATATTCACACAATTTGTCACCATCAACCAGGGATACGTTATTCGGTATAAATTTTTTTTAGAAAAAATGTCTACAACTCTGTCGCTTAACATAATGGAACAAGGCCTGGCTTGTTGAGATTCATTGGAGGGCAGGAGGTCGGAGGGGCTATGAGCACTTGAGTTTTTATAATAATACATGTATTGTGCACTTTATTTTACCTTATGGAGTTTCGAAGCTGAATCTTCACCACAAACCCTATTCGCTGAGGGGGCGGGGGTGGTGCTACACTAACGACATAATCATGGACTCAAGTCGGACGCAGACATAAGTCCAGAAGTTTAAAAAAAAAACAACTCTGCTGGCTAAAACAAAAGAAGAGAATCTGCGGAGTAGTAACCCGATCCTGAGAAACCGGGAGCCACACAGACCACCAATAAACGGAAGTGGCGTAGTTTGGCTGTTGCCTCGAGCCCACGGGGACTTGAATGAATGAATCATAATTAAATAACCCCTTGTTCTTCTGGAAAGGACAAGACTTGTAGCTACCCTAATTGGGGCTTCGTGTGCCTAGGCGGTTCTCATGCTCTACGTGTGGGTACGTTGTAGCATCGCCAGTTTTCAATGAGTTAAAATATTTCATTTGTTTTAGTCAGAGTATTTCCCTGTAAAGAAAATCTTCAAACTGTATGTACTTTTCAGATATTAACAGAATGAAAATCCATCTATTTTCCATCTACATTTACTCCCATTATTTTGGTTAAATAAATAGCTTATCAAAATCTATACTTTTACTATTCAATGCGTACTTGATATTGATTGGCAAAAAATCTCTTTCCATTTCTCTTTGGGATACGAACAAGGCACTCACTCCAATGTTTTAAATTAAATTTACTTGAGTATGACTTGGGTTCCAGGGCTCAGCTCTCACTAGGAATTTTTTTTTTAAAAACATATTTTCCATGTCCTGAGCTAGGCGAGGATTAACGTGGAATTATCATATTTTTTAATAAACTAAAATCGATTTAAGCTGTAATCTCCGATATAAGGTTTGTCAATGAGATACTATGTCAGTATCAGTTGTTTTTATGGTCTGCTGACCTTCCCATAAGGTCCATTACAAACAGGTCCCCTTGTGGAAAAAAATAGGTCACCCACTTTCAAAGAACCGTCTACCGTCTATTCCCTTCACTTTACATATAAAACCTCACAGCTAAGAACAACTAAAAATATACATTATCATGGACTTGCAGAACAAAAACAGAAAATTGCAGTAAGGTCTTACATATATATATATACCAAAATAATGCTATACAAAATCAAGCAAATATTTTTGTGAAGAAAACTCGTGGCACATTTAATATTTAGAATTTTAAAAAAAAAAAAAATAACAATAAATCCTAATAGTAATTCAATTTAAATTTAGCGGCCAAATAAAGGAATCCCTCACTATAGGGAAATGCTTTATTTCTATTAAATAGCAGTATCTCCAGAATCAGATTGAAATTCAGGAGTCTTTCAGGCTGTCAAAATATTTGAGCACTTGTAAAATAAAGGTCCGAACGTCATATTAGTTGGGGCGTAGCCTGGGCATAGTACTCACATTTACGCTAAAACTACAATTCCAGAAAATTGTCTGGAAAATAAGATCCGTCCAAAAATAAAACCAAATGGGGAGAGGGGTCTTTATCGTACTTCCCCTCACCCCCCACCCCTCATGTTATGAACAGTAACTGGAATATGTGGCTGAAATAAACCTTGTGTAATATTATGGTCGTCGCAGCACGTCTGAGAGGGGAGGGGGTATGGGAACGATACATTTTATACATCTAAAAATAAACCTTTGACCTTTGACCGCTGGTACCTCGTGGCCCCCCTCCAAAAATGTTATTACGCCTCGCCATTCTCTCCCCATCAACACACTTTTATTTCACGGGATGTTCGTTAGCAGTGAAATCAACCGGAACTACATCTTTCACTTTCCCATTTTCGATTTCCCCTCTCAGCGGCCACCCCTTGAATTCATGAACGTCAAAGAGCGGCTTTGGGTCTCGGAGGAGAGTGACCCGTTCGGTGTCGGCCGGCCAACACAAGTGACAGCCCAAGTGTCCTGTACGGCCGTGGACGGGCCCGGCCTCGGTTCGATCAAGCATAGAGCAGCCACACTCCAAGTCTCAAAGCTCGATATCTCCAAATTGATTTTTTTCCCAAGTTTCAAGCATCCCGCTCCCCCCCCCCCCATCTCTCCTTATCTTCACCAAACTCCGTCAAATCAGCTAAAGCTTCCACGGCTGCCACCATCTCCTAACCAGGGGAGAGAACAAGCTAAGTAGCTTGTCTCCCTTTTTGTTTTTTAAGTGTGTATTATTTTTACACCAAATAATCTTTTTCAATTATGAACTCTTTTGCCAAACATCATATCTTTTTTAAAAAAAGCACGCTTATTGTTACATTTATTGAAACAAAAAAGTCATAAATTTAATATTAATAAGATCTAAATCAAATACAATATATTGTTATAATCTTTAAATAAAAAATAAAATAACAGCCAAATTCTGTTTACACTAGTTATGGATTTAAAAAAATATCCTTCACTATTAATCACTCAAAACTCAATTCAATCACCACCCACCCCCACCCGACACACACACAATCACTTTCCCTCATTTTGTTAAAGCACACCAATCTTTGTTGCTTCCCGATATAAATCCCATCGGTGTGAGCGAAAATGGAATCATGGCCACTTTCGAATGAGGGTTCCTTGATGTTTGGAGGAGAGAAAAAGAATGAAGGATGGAGTGTGCTGCATATCAAGGCGTGTGAGTGGAATGTAGCGGGCGTACAAATAGGTCCCGGCCATTAGGGAGAGTGAGCGATACGGGGCCAGACACGACTTTTATCTTAATCTTCTTTTTTTTTTTTTACAGTCATCTGGCGAGCTCTGACGCAAAGGCGATTTTCCCTTCAAGTTTCGAGCCCTCAGTCCTCACATATTTGGATGTGCCATTTGCAACTTTTCAGCCCAGGTTAATTTAGGATGTTCAATGCTGCAACTTGACAGCCCAGGCAAAATGTATAGATGAACCATTTTACTCGTTTACGATATTAACATGATACGTCTTTCATGTTATCTGAAGCCATGAAGTATTACCACCATGGTATGATGCTGCGAATAGCAGTAACGGCATTGCACCTAGAATTTTCGTACATTACACACACACACACAAAATAATAAATAAAATACAAAAAAAAAATGTTAAAAATTGAAATACTGCTTTGATTTTAAATGTCTTTTAAATTTATATTAGAATTTAAGTTGATGTCAATTTGGCATAAGGGAAACATTGGTTTCGACGTAGCGTCTGGAAATTTTAAAGGGATAATATACTAGAGCAGGCTATAACGAAAAGGACAGAAGTCCCCAATTATCATGTCGTCACTCTTATTAACCATTCCTCTTTCTTTTTATGGCCAACAGACACAATGACCAGACCCCACGTTCAGGCCAACAGACACAAATGACCTGACCCCACGTTCAGGCCAACAGACACAATGACCAGACCCCACGTTCAGGCCAACAGACACATTGGCCAGACCCTACTTTCTGGCCAAGATGGCACCTGAAGCGGTGGCCGTCAATGGTAGGCCAATTAAGAGGCGTTTATAGGGAAGTAAGACAAGTGGTTTCATTAAACGCCTTCCTTAGTGTCACCGTTGATTGAGACGAGATGTCAGAAGAGCTGCCCAATGTTCAGTTTGGATGAAAATGTCTTCCACTTGTGGTAATGTAAATGTTTGATAATGAATGTAGAATTACCATAATCTTAAATCTCGATATTTTAGAATTATTTTGTAGGCTGTCAGGTCAATATATGAAAATGTGTTGCCATGGCTAACTGTAAAGTTTTATAATTGGTGTTTTCGACAAAAGATGAGACATCACTGATCAAAAGCTATTTCCAGGGCTAGTCAGTATTGGAGAAATAATTTATCAATGAGTAATAAGTTTAGCCTTCCTCCAAATTTTAACATCTTTTAAGTTAAAACCTTCAAAAGGAGTTACCATTTTCTGACCACAACTACATTTTAACAGTTTGTGATGCATCAGGGGCATGATGCCTCCTCACCAACATCCGTTTGTCCCACTTAAAACTTGTAATGCCAAACCCAATTAATACGATTCCTAAAGTTCGAAATCTGTTTGCATAGTATGTTTTATTTTTTAAAAATATGGACGCAAATGACAAATAAAAAAAACCTCCGTTGTTTGTTTTTAAGGCAAAAAGTATCATACATGTCGTGTTACTGTGTTAACCAATCTGTAACACTGCGGAGGGGGGGCGAGTAGCCTGATCAAACATCAGGAGACCGTGGGCGATTTGGGTCACATTAATGTATTTTGAGATGGTCAACAGAGGGATGGTCCCAAGTTGGCATATTGATAGATCAGATCAATAGTTCTCAAATTGTATCCATCAAAGTGCAACACTGACTTGTTGAATTTTAAAAAAATCATTTTTCACCTCCAATTTTCAACATCTTACAGCCTTTTGAAAACTAGAGATTTTATGCTTGTTGACTATTTCAAAATTCTGCTGTTTGAAAAAAATTGTGCTAGCTGGAGTTAGTGTCGCCCCCCCCCCCCACCTCCGGGTGTGAATATTCTAACCTCCACTTTCACAATTTTTATAAAGAAAAAATTAATCAGCATAAGTCATTTTATTACCTCTTGTGTACAACATAAAAATGAGCCACATGGAGCTTAGCAAAACATCTTTTCACCCCTTAGCCAAGTCGCTTACTACATAAGTCTCAGGATAGAACGCTGAAGACAGATGTCTACAACAGAGATTGTCAGAAGCAGTTAGAATTTAAGTTTCTTAGTCAGGCAAGAGGTTAAACAATTTTAAGAACTTCCGGTTAGAAAGGAAAAAAAACAACAACCAATGAGGCCATATTTTTTAAATACAGATGACAGTTTTGGTGCAGAAGTGACTCATATCTCCGTTAATATCAATTGTGATCAAAATCATTTTGAAACCATGACGTTCTCCACTACTGGAATGGATGTTCACCTAAACTCATACCACTCTACAGTATATACTCTTTAAAATCATTAGTTTGATATATCATTCATCAGTTTAATATTGTTATTAGTGGACAAACTTCATAATTTTCATAATTTAATGTAGATCAGCATATTTTTTCAGCTTAACCCTTTACAATTCGACAGTTACAAAAATGTATTCCAGTTGCACAATATTTGCATGAAAACTATGAATAGTGCTATCAGCCCACTTTTGTTTGGGGACATAATTTGAGACCCCCTGTTAGAAAAATGATAGCCATCAACAAATGCCGCCGCGAGTATTCCCTTCCTTACACAGAAGTTGTCCTGTTGCCTGAGCCCAAACGGTCAACTGTGAGGCACACTCGTGCCCCCGTGGCTCCAGGTCGCTAACAATGGCCCCCTAGGGACGGACTGCTCGAGCCTACCACAACGTGCTCCTGAATAATCGTTTTTGGACTGCGTCGGATTCAAGATTGGGAAACTGTAGCCGAGTGGTCTGTGTGGCGATGTGGGTTTGTCTGTGTGGCGATGTGGGTTTGTCTGTGTGGCGATGTGGGTTTGTCTGCGTGGCGATGTGGGTTTGTCTGTGTGGCGATGTGGGTTTGTCTGTGTGGCGATGTGGGTTGGTCTGTGTGGCGATGTGGGTTGGTCTGTGTGGCGATGTGGGTTTGTCTGTGTGGCGATGTGGGTTTGTCTGTGTGGCGATGTGGGTTTGTCTGTGTGGCGATGTGGGTTGGTCTGTGTGGCGATGTGGGATTTTCTGTGTGGCGATGTGGGTTGGTCTGTGTGGCGATGTGGGTTGTTCTATGTGGTGATGTGGGTTGGTAAGTGTGGCGATGTGGGTTGGTCTCTGTGACCATGTGGGTTGGTCCGTGTCGATGTGGGTTGTTCTGTGTGGCGATGTGGGTTGTTCTGAGTGGTGATGTGGGTTGGTCTGTGTGGCAATGTGGGTTGGTCTTTGTGGCATTGTGGGTTGGTATGTGTGGCGATGTGGGTATCCATTATACTTAACATGTTTAATAACCCCATCAAATAGAGCTGAAATTGAGCAGGCAGACTGTAATATTTTTTTACTATAAATCCTTCATATACATTTATATATAAGACATAACAAAAATTTAGGCTTTTTGGGTTGTCGTGTGAAGAGTATAATAATGAACACACTTCTAGTAATGTCTCGTATATAAGAATTTATAGTCAAAAACTATTTATTTTACTTTCCTGGTTTTTAAATTTTTAAAATTGAAAATATGAAAAGTTTATTGTTTCTTATAGCTCTTGGTGTTATGAGGAAAATTATTTTTTTTAAAAAAATATTAATATCAGCGAATATAACAGGAACATAATGGATGAGTTAAAGCAATGATTTTTGGCAATCTGCTTTGAATGTTACATCGTTAACCTACTACCTCGGCCAAACTTGGACTGTGTACCTTGTCAACCTGTTTCACCTGTTGGACCGTGTACCCTGTAAACCTGTTTCACCTGTTGGACCGTGTACCCTGTCAACCTGTTTCACCTGTTGGACCGTGTACCCTGTCATCGGCTGTGCAGAGCCATAAAAAATCTTCAAGGTATAGAGCTTCTCCAGCTTTCCCATTTACTGATACGCCACTGATTGCAGGGGCAGACTGCAATACCAACATTTCTGGCGATCTGGTCGTTACTGATACGCCACTGACTGCAGGGGCAGACTGCAATACCAACATTTCTGGCGATCTGGCCGTTACTGATACGCCACTGATTGCAGGGGCAGACTGCAATAACAACATTTCTGGCGATCTGGTCGTTACTGATACGCCACTGACTGCAGGGGCAGACTGCAATACCAACATTTCTGGCGATCTGGTCGTTACTGATACGCCACTGACTGCAGGGGCAGACTGCAATACCAACAGTTCTGGCGATCTGGCCGTTACTGATACGCCACTGACTGCAGGGGCAGACTGCAATACCAACAGTTCTGGCAATCTGGCTGTTAAAGTTGGTTGGTAAGGCTCAGTTAGGTAATTTCTTTCAAAGGTGATTATATAAAAGTGGTGGCGAACCTTTTTTGGGGCAACGTGTCCAAATTAAACAAAAACCTATTTATTTATGTAGCAAAGTGCCAACAATCCAATGAAACACAAAAATGGGGTTTTGGCTGGGCTGGTTTGTTTAAAAAGTAATATTTTTGTTGCGTGAAGACTCATGAGTCTCTGCGTGTTGACTGTGGCACGTGTGCCATAGATTCACCATCACTGATATTAAGGTTCATAACGGCCAATTGAATACACGTCAGTACTTTTGGACTGTATTAATGCGATCCTCTCAGTTAACTTCCGACACTTGCCGAAACACAAACCGATTTGTTACTTCTATATCCGCATTGGCCCATAAACATAATCCAGTCGCTTTTGAACAAATCGAAATTTATTCAGATGTATAGAGAACGCAGAAATTTATGCAAACAAGCCCCGATCGTATTATTACGCTAAATAACATCAACCGGGAAAAGAAAGCTATATGAGAGGGATTGGTCGGGGGAAGAGGGAAGAGCTTCCCCATGTGATTTATTCTTTCTGATTTTTCCTAATGAAATATTTCTTTCTGGGTTGATAAGATTGAGCGCAGAATCGATTGAAAAACCTTGATATGTTGCCAGGAACTCGTAATAGTTTAACAATTGTTTTAATACATTACAAATGATTTCAAATAAATAAAGTTGTCGGAGGTTTAATTGAGTTACCGTTTCATCCTATTTCTGGGCAAGGATTAGGCTACTCTATGGTGAGGCTTAGGTTGCTCTTAGTGTTCTGAGTTTATTCAATCCCGCTCTACCATTATTGGAGTATAATAATTTCATAGATCAATGATTACTTCAATAAGGGGGAAATAATATCTGCATTCCTTTTTGCGTTTTGAATTTGTGTTAGAGCAATATTGTAATTTGGTACAGGGATTTAAGTAACATCAGTTCACTAGACTACTTGAAAGACGGCAATTAAACCAAAAAATACTACGATTTAAAAATGTAGAAACTTAAACAGTGTGCATTGGAATTATTTTCAATTTCAGTGTTAGGAAAACTCTTTCCTCATCACTATATTATTTAGCTGTTCGAATAAACCCATTCATTCTTGTTAAAAACTCCAAAATACTGATACACGTTCCTCCCTTTTTCATATAGTAAATGCCAACGAACAACATCTTGATTGTTTATACACATAAGTATGTTGATGTCGTGTCTGTTATTTTATGCTATAGTCTGTGGCAGTAGAACATACATTTTTGTTAAATCGCTCTCTCTTTCTCTCTCTTTCTCTCTCCCCCGAACTCTTTTCTTCTCCTCTCCTTTAATTAATGCGCGACTCTTATTACCCTAACCCCTTTTAAAAAAAATCTTAACAAATAAATATTAAATCAAAACGTAGACGACCCCAAGATAAGCAAAACTACCCAGTGCTCCGCTGCTCCGTGATCTCTGCCTATGCTCCGCTCCCTCAGCCTAGCTAGCGTGTTGCCTCCCTGAACACAGCCTGTGCACAGTTACCCCACATCAATAAAAATGAAAGTTTGTTTATTTCTGCGCGTGATTCCATGACCAAGAGAACGGATTAAATCGCCACATGCCAGTGAGTCGCGTCGGGAAGGATATTGCTTTTCCGATATCAGGCATATAACAAATCAGTTATTCATTTAATTTATCCACCAATCCACCACCGTTATGTTGTCCCGGCTCTAAGGGCTAAGGAAGATCACGTCTTGGTCTTACTTTTAAAAATTGAGTTACGAATTCTCTAGGATGTTAATACTTTATTTAATGGACTGCATTGAATTTAAATTATGCGCTGTATTTCCCTATTCAATAATTATTTTATATGGACATAAACTCAAATTTCCATTAGGAAATGACACCCACTATTCACAGCAACTTTTCAAACACTGATTCACGTCTCACATTTTATAACGTCTAATGTGTTACTCTTATGATTGCGTGTGTAACTTGTTCGCCGGGACATTCAAAACATTATTGTTCAATCTAACATGATGCATTAAGTCATAATCCCCCTTTATCCATCTACCCTTAGACAAATTGTTTCAAACAACCACTGTAACGGGTGGGGGGGGGGGGCGGCGGTTGAAACGCGATAAAAACAATTGAAACAACAGACGCCGCTCTATCATAAGGGGGGATAAGTACAATGTATGGACCGCAGGGATCAATAACTGCCAGGCCGACTCAGCGTTGCACCCTCCGTCAATGTCCGGCGCCGTGTGGTTAAAGACCGACCGCTGCCGCGTCCAAGAAACTGGATCGTCCATCGTCCACTATGTGTCCGTGCGTCATAGTCACAACGGCGCATGACGCGGTAGTAAGTGATGACGTGGTAGTAAGTGATGACGTGGTAGTAAGTGATGACGTGGTAGTAAGCAATGTTTCCTCTAAGGTTCATTAGTTCGCGTGCAAAGTGAAAAAACACGTATGCAAAGTTGCACAGCATCCATTTTTTTTCGTACAATATTTAACCCAATTTGCTTCGCGGTCATCCCAAACTGCTGCGCGGCGTCTTTCAGATATATGAGCGGCCGCGCAGCTTTAAGGAACATTGGTAGTAAGTGCTATTGTTGGATGGAGAGATGTGGATAGAGATGATGACACATTCCAAATGGTATCAACGTGTCTTTGGGTTCTGAAAAGACCTAATGAAAGGTGGACCTTTGAAAGGCGGGATTTCTAAGCGTCCACTTTGATAGGGCCACATTGGATTTGTAGAATTTTAGAGGTCTGGACTTGAATTGCGAGCTTTGAAAAGGTCGGGTTTGATTTGTGAAATTTAAAAATTGTAGTTTGGACTTTTTTGAAATTACAAAGGCTGGAATGGATTTGAGGGATTGGAAGTGTATACCTGAGTTTGGGGACCAAGGTTAGTGATCAGGGACTAATGATCTGTGTTAACTTATACAATTGTTCATTTTAAACATGGGGTGTGGGTGTGGTTTAATGAATATGGAAAAAAAATTGTTTGGGGTTTTAATAGAGTGCATACAAAATATTTATCACTAAAGATTCATTCAGTGAGTTTGGGAAACGGCACTTTATGTAGGCCTTATATTAAATTCGATAATCGGTGATTGTTTATTTTATGTATACTACTATTATAATCGATTCCATTGCGTGATAAGCGCTTTAATCAGTCCAGACAATCATTCGATTAAAAACATTGTTTGCATTAAAAAAACTAGAGTGCAACTTTAAACATAGAACTTTAATATAGCACCACTTCATATTACTTAAAAATAGCACTAATTCATATTACTTTAATATAGCACTACTTCACATTACTTTAATAAAGCACTACTTCATATTACTATTATTATAGCATTACTTCATATTACTTTAATAAAGCACTAATTCATATTACTTTAATTTAGCGCTACTTCATATTACTTTAATAAAGCACTACTTCCTATTACTATTATTATTATAGCACTACTTCAGATTACTTTAATATAGCACTACTTCATATTACTATTATTAAAGCACTACTTCATATTACTTTAATATAGCACTACTTCATGTTACTTTTATTATAGCGCTACTTCATATTACTATTATTATAGCACTACTTCATACTACTTTAATGTAGCACTACTTCATATTACTTTAATATAGCACTACTTCATATTACTATTATTATAGCGCTACTTCATATTACTATTATTATAACACTACTTCATACTACTTTAATATAGCACTACTTCATATTACTTTAATATAGCACTACTTCATATTACTATTATTATAGCGCTACTTCATATTACTATTATTATATTGCTACTTCATATTACTTTAATGTAGTAAATAAAATGAGGGGTAGGACTGCAATCAGGCTTATAAAAAATTAAATGGAAAAGACGTAAACAAGGTAAGGGTTAGCCTGACCGGACGTAACAAAACAGCTACTTTAATGTAGCACTACTTCATATTACTGTAATATAGCACTACTTCATATTACTTTAATATAGCACTACTTCATATTACTGTTAATATAGCCCTTCATCATATTACTCAAAGGCGTCACATTTCATTTTGACATTTCTAAATCATATTTTATTCAGTTAATGTTTATATTTTTGGCTCTAACGCTGTCGAAAATAACGCCGTTGGCTATTCTAGGCCCTAAGATCAGCCGACACACAGGACGCCGTCTCGGGGCAAAGGAAAGCGTCACCAAAGACCGTCTCTGGTGTCATTTCTCGTCTCTATTGATTGGCCGAGACATGGCGCTTTCAATCTCTAAGATTTCTTTCCCTTTCCCTCCTAACCCGAGGGCGTCTTTGAGCAGATGGACACAGCAGACAGCGGTGCCACTACACGGTGTACAGACCTGTTGGGACACACAATTTTCATTTGACAGTGACTCAAAGGACGCACAGAAAAATAGAGAGAATATTTAACTTTAAATTTATTTGGCGCTCACAACGTGAGATTCTGAGACACAGCGTAGAGGGCGAACTTTTCAATTGTTCATTTTCCATCTGTCGTGTTATAAATTTTCTATCGCAAATCATATAAGTGCATTTTAATCGGTCCATGTAAACTTAGTTCATTTGAGTAACACACGCAAAAAACATGTTTGTGTGTGTGTGTGTGTGTGTGTGTGTGTGTGTGTGTGTGTGTGTGTGTGTGTGTGTGTCCCGGCAGGTTTGTCCATGTGACATATTTTTCTGTCCCATCCCATCCTATCTCATTCCATCCCATGGCAATTTATGTCTGTCCCATCCCATGGGACGTTTGAAAAACATTCCTTTGGACAAGCCTGGTGTCCTGTAACTACGTGTTTGTAGGGGGTTCTAATGTTTCCGTTAGGATTTTCTCTGGGCTTGGTAGACTTAGCGGCGCCAATTCCCTCTCCAAGTCAGCGGATGACTATTTAGCAATCTATATATATAATTCTCATCATGGTCCAACCATGCCGGACACCAAGCAAGTAAGCAAGTTGTCTGACACCACCGACCAATCAGATTGCAAGAAAAAGTAGTGCACAGCAGGGGGGGGGGTCATCGAGATCAACAATTCAATGAATTGAGGTCAATTACTATCTTTTTTCAGAACAACAAAATTACATGCATTTCGTAGTGTAGTGGTTATTACATTCGCCTAACATGTGCAAGGTCGTAGGTTCAATCCCCAGCGAAGACAATACTTTTTAATTTTTAAAAATGTTTGTGTTTGTGCCCGTTCATTTCCCCCTTTTTTAAAATCATGACTTCGCAACACCATAACAAGCACAAGGCGAGTGGAAATAAGCTAGACGAATGACCTTTGTCGTCAGGTTATGTCAATTAGTTTATGGTTGACAAGCTAGGGTGGTGCAGGGTTGGGGTGGCAAGTGGCTAACCACAGCGCACGTGTTTCGAGATCTACAATGCGTCGCAGTTATCCCCGCATCCGAGGTTCATTCGCGTTGTTCTGATTTCATCGTGATGTAATTTGTGTCTGTTCACCCCCCCCCCCAAACTTTCTTTGAACTATCTATGAGCCAATCTGTGGCGTATGCTACGCCGCGGGCATCTAGTAGTCATTAATCAACATTTTTTATAGTAGCTTAAAGTGGGCTAGATCCCACGCACCTTGTGAGGCGAGGGCACTATTTACTAGATATCCAGCCGTAAAAACACATGTTACCAGGTTTTAAATAAGTTAACTTAAAATTTTTTAAATTGTCTGATATAGCTACACATTTACTTCTACTTTATGCGAGACTCAACAGCATAGCTTGTTTGTTTGGCTTTCACAATTGGATTCTGACGACTCTTTCGCCTTCCAAGCCATCTCAAGTCAAAATGCTTGGTTCATAGAAGATTCGAGATTCCAGAATGGCTGGTTGGGCCTGTCTCACTCAACCACCAGCTGATGAAATTCGGCTCTGGTTGAATCTAAGAATCAACAATTTTTTTTTCATTAGCGTATCTATTCATGGTATTGATTGAAAAAAGGGGTTGTCCCCCCTACCCTCCCCGATGAGCAGAGCTTTTCACCGTCGACGTAATGGTTGCTGAACCATGAGGTTCAAATAGGAGTCATAACACATTTCTGGCGCGACATTATCTATCTTCGAATTTGACAATTTATCTAGAATTTTATATTTAAAAGTAAAATAATAATAATAATAATAAAACCAATGTAAGAAAAATATCCATATAAACTCAAAAAGAACCAAACAACACCAATGCCTGAAAAGAAAAAAAAAAGATTTTTGTAAAGTAAAAAAAACAAAAAAAAAACGGTCTAATTATAAAATGTCTTTATTTGAATTTCACGCCAGCTCCTACCCGACTCCTGATACCCCGCCCCTCCCCACCCTTAACAACTAACGCTTCTAAAGCAACATTCTTCCCGGAATCTGGATTTGTTATTTCAATAAATTGATTTCTGTGTCCTTTCATTGTGTGTTTGTTCTCGTACTTAAAACGCTCGCTGCCGGGCCAGAAATTCGTTAGAAGCCAATTTATGTTTGCGTTTGTTCTTGCGACGGCATGCGCGTCTTGTCGCTTAGGGAGAAAATAAAACAAGTAACCGGGTTGTTTTTAGAAGAAAACAAATATAATAAAATTCATTTTTCTGTCTTTCTATTTTTATTTCAGAAACTTGCTACAATGCTCGATTGGGATTTCTTGAAGAGGTGGAATTCTTTCATCAAATATATTTTTAAATAGATAGAAAATTAGCAACGAGCACAGGACTACGACCCTCTTCGAAAAGGACATTTAGTGTAACTTTATTTTTGTTCATTTCGGCAAGTTAAGGAATAGAATTTCTATGTTACCATGTAATAAAATAATTATTTTTCCTTTTCCATTCTAAAAATCCCTTTCCTTTAAGATTCGAAGTATAAATTTGAACACAATGTTCCGCCTCAAAGTCAACACTTTACGTCTGACAGGCAGCCAACCTTCGACTCTATCGCTGCTTCTCTTTTCCCCCTTTCTCTTAGTGGTTGAAGGAAATCATGAAACTCTCAAATAAACATCCCGGCAAGGTAAAAGACGTCAAATATGATTCCGAATTTCGATATTGTCATGCGCTGTTTCCTTTAAGCTGCGCGGGTGCGCGGCGCTCAGATATCTAGCCGACGCCGCGCAACAGCTTAGGCTCACAAATTTGCTAAAACATTGCACACACACACACACATACACACACACACACAAAACAAAAAAACAACAACAACAAAAAAACAAAAAAACAAACAAAAAAAACAATGCTGTGCAACTTTGCACATGGATCAAAGAACCTTAGAGAGAACATTGTAGTCATGTCCTTCTCTTTTCTCTTCCCCACCCCTCGCAACTACCTTTTCCGAAAAAAGCGTTTTGAAAGATTTAATGAACAACTGCTGGGCCAACAATCAGTTTCGATGCTGAAATAAAAAAAGAATTTCAAAGAACCAAACGCTTTGGAAACAAACAACATTCACATCTTAAAAAATACATTAATAGGACATGACGATTATATTACAGGCTTTTATCTTTACATCACCAACTTTCTAAAACATGAAAGTGTGTAAGACATGATTTTAGTGAAAGCGGAGATTAATTGGGATTTCTGAGCGTAGTTCGTTTTGGCTAGTTTGTTAACCGAATTCAAGCCAAAAAATTGAATAATTTTAGAAGAAGAAAGAAAATTCTTTTTCTGCTAAGTTCATGTTTAAAATAGAGCGAAAACAAGGATTAAAAAAAAGGGAAGCGGTGGATTCTAAAGAAATCTGTCTGACTCAGGTCCTGAGGTATTCGTTTATTTCCCCAACAGTTTTCAGAGGACTAAAGGTCTATTCAAAAATAAATGTTTGGATCTGGTAAAATAGCACGATTATGAGTTGTTCTTTATTCCTTATATTTCTGATGCCTGTTTAAAATTCCGATTAAAATTTTAGAGTCCAGCTCTTGAAACAGAAAAAAATATATGACGAAACACGCCTTGAATTTGAGTAATTTTATTGTTCCTTACAAAATTAAAAATTACTAAACATGCTTGTAATTTTTAAATCGCATAACTTCTCAGAAACTTTTCATGAAGAGCTTCAATCGTTGAGCATGTTCGTATAATTTTAAAAATAAAAGTATGTACCTTTAAAAATTCTTAGAGTAACAAATTAAATTTCAATAAAATTATTTTTTTTAAAAATCCCTCCTTGATGGAAAACAGAGAACCTCCGCATATCTATCTTTCATAAATGGATAACGTTGATAAAAAAAGACTCAAACATCCCCACAAGTTGAACTGTTGCACTGAACTTCAATTTTTTTTTAATATTGCAAATTGAAAAGAGAGTCAATGTTAAATAGTCTTTAATTTTTGAAAAACAATAGTGCGTCTTTATGTATATTCAAATAACTAACTTGGCAGGTCTATGTTGTTAATGTAGTGGAGTATTTGTAAAAATATGAATACATAGATATCACACAACTGGTGCAACGTTCTAACCTTACATATCTTTAAATCAACTTTGCCCTGAATTTACGAAAACAAAAAATATTCAGTTGAATTCGATAATCATCAAATTTAGCTGTATGCTTTCCAAAGAAACCGCAATCATCAATTGTGGAATTTGTACATCTTGTATTTAAAATATTTGATAATGGCGGATGCAATTTATCGAGGTCCCTAACTTAATGAAGGTGGCTCAAACATAATTGACCGAGACTCCCTCATTCTCTCAAGGTTATGAGATAAAAATAAACTGCCGACGACGAAGACTTAAATTAATCTTTTTTTCCATGTCTCCACTTTTACCTGGCAAACCATTTAGTTCTCAGAGTAATAAATCCATTGATTGGTTCCACACCGTTTCCTGTGACGTCTTCGTTTTATTGTATTGCAATTTTTTTCCCCATTGCCTGAAAACGCTTATTACAGAGAAAAAATGTGTAATAAAAATGGAAATTTCTTGTTTTTGTAACTTAAAGGAGAAAATTTGACGTCAACTCTAATTTGGAGTTAATAAAAAAGATAATAATAAAAAAAGAATCTATTTGATTAAGTCATTCAGAAAAAATGTTAAAAACGTTTTTTTAAATAATAGAAGTTAAATGGGGTGGAGGAGGGGAAAAGGATTCTACCGACTGTGACATCACGCATCAATTTATTTTGTAACTTAGTTTTAAAAAAAAATAAAATGAAAGTTAATAGTTATCTGATGAAATTTAAAAAAAACATACTGGTAGAAAATATGCTTTCTGCCAGTTTATCAAACAAAGTCATATTTGTTAATTTACTTGATACTTTGTAAACCAACATAGATCTACATGTCCCCCACTTCCTTCTCTTAAGTTATATAATATTTGTGGTATTAACCCCCCCCCCCCATCCGAATTTCTGGTTACATTCAACTAAAGTTCAAGTATCTGCTTTGACTTGTAACACGCACTAATCCAGTCAACACAAGAGTGCCATAAATATAAGCTTTAGTGCCCACAAAGGTTAAATGAAAATTTTTCTGGTGATAAAAAGAAGTTTTTTTTTACCCCAACACCCCTCCCCCACACAGCTTTTTTCGGACCCCACTTTCCATCACCAGAAAAAAAAACGTACACTTAAAAACACCTTCGGTTATCTCCCATGTATCTGACCTCAGGGGTCGCAAATCCTCTAAACAAAAGTCAAAACTCTCCAACACCAAATCTCCGGAAGACCGCTCTTGTCACGCGACGAATCTTCTCTCTCTCTCTCTCTCTCTCTCTCTTTCTCTCTCTCTCTCTCTTTCTCTCTCTCTCTCTCTCTCTCTCTCTCTCCCATTGCAGCATTGAAGAAAGGAAAACACTGAAGGAAAGGAAAGAGAACGGGAAAAAATAACGCCACCCGAAACTCCAACAAAATTAATCACTTCTCAACTCAATGGCGGGTTCACGATGGAGGTCTCTGTCTAGGGAAAAACAACTTAGACCAAGGGGATTGGATGTCACCGTTTCTCGGGGCACGCATTGTCATTTGAAAAAAAAAAAACTTAGAGAAGAAAGTTGTGCCAAAGTGGGAAGACGAAGGGGGGGGGGGGA
>MUZC01003869.1:182469-197110 GCA_002072015.1 Radix auricularia
TATATATATATATATATATATCGATGTATATGGGAAACTGCGGTTCCTAAAAAGTTGACACACATCAGATTACTGAATTAATGTTAGAATCAATAGTACATAAACACGGACCGTTGTAGAAAAAGGAAGAAAAATAAAATCAACATTATTACCTATCCCCTTTGGACTTTTCTCTCGATGTCTCAATTTTTTTTCCACAAGAAAAATTATCTAGGGCAAATATTGTGCTAATCCACCTTATACAGTGATAAAATATAATTTCCCAAATTTGAGCTTAAAGCAAATTAAATGCTATGTATCTTTAATAACTTTAAGACACTAATTCTAACGAGATCCCAGCAATAATATCATATTTATGTTTAGGTTTGTGTGTGTTTTCGGGCTTTGTTGAACACTTGCAGGACTAAATTCACATAAAGAACTGGAGACGTATTTTCTCTATTCGACGCGTCACCACAAAATTGTTAATGCTGTTTTAAATTCCGCTCTTACAATCAGTCGGCTGAAGTGGCCAGATTTACCTTTCAATATCGGTCCTATAAATATTCAATCATGCTGATAAAAATTTTAAAAATAAATAAATATAAAATACCAAAACAATCGTTATGCCTGGGCACTGGGGTCAGTATGCACAGGTATAATATAGATATAATTTATTGATTCGAGGTTGCAAGTGGGAGAATATGTGACAGCATGGTAATATTTTAGTGGGTTTCTTTCATATTCATAGGTAACACGCATTTCCAATGGAAAGGGCAATCATCTTATAATAAACTCGGCATTATATAAAGATTTAAAATCATTATTATAAAAACTGAGAAAACAATAACACGATTGAGTTAACTCCCCTATTTGAAGAGGGGAAAAAAGGAGTATAATAATGTAAAATCAAATTACTGCTATTGAAATCACCAAGAGGTTTGTGTTTTCTGTGAATCTATGAAAGGTTTTCCTAGAACCACACAAGCCAAAAGCTAATGGAATGTAGAATAAAGAGAGAGAAAACACATGTTGCTTATTAATAAACCATATTTATTTGTAAGGACATTTTGAAAATTTTCCTACTTATAGCTCAGCGAGAAATTTGAAAAAATCTTTTACATGATTGCTAAGTAGGAAGTTGAAAGAAGATAAAAGACATATTATTATCCTTTAAGTTCAAGAGAACGAGCAAAGAGTTTTCAAGACGTCAGTCAGAAATGCTTGCCGTCACACATGATTGCACAAGCCAATGAAGTGTGACATTTGATGAACTTAACATCAGTGAAACTGTTTTTAGAGATGATGAAAGACACAACCAACGAGTTCAGTCAAATGAAATATTTTTTGTCCCTCCCCCCACCCTTCCCCCGCCCCTGGGTCATAAGCGGTCAATTCTGAAACGAAAACCCAAGATGCCGGACACGTGTATCGCTGGATCACCGACGAACAGGGTTAGGGACAAGAAGCCAGTTGTTGAAGGACACACGGTTGTACTGACCTTGAGCGTTTCGTATAACCTGACAATGTTTGGGTGGCGTAGTTGGCCCAGAATCCTCGCCTCCCGCTGCAGATTGTTTTTCTGGTATTCCTCTTTTAGTTTCCGAGTGTCAATTAATTTGATAGCCACCTGAAATTAAACAAGAGTGAAGCTCTTTAAAAGAAACTTTTTTAAAGGTTATAATTATAAAATAAAATGAATAAAATAAAAGCTCCATCAACCCAAAAGATAGTAACAATACAAGGAACAAAGCATCTTTCAAAAAAAAAAAAAAAAAAAAAAAAAAAAAAAAAAAAAAAAAAAAAAAAAAAAAAAAAAAAAAAAAAAAAAAAAAAAAAAAAAAAACAACGATAAAACAAAAATAATGATAATAACTAGAAGATGAAGAAAAAGACCCATAAATCCCAGATCTCCATTTTCAGATTTTCAGTAATGTATTTTAAAACTCTAAAGCCCACCCCTTTCCCGTGTAAAGCACGTTTAAGACTCATCCGACTGGTGGAATATGGAATCGGAAACTATTTTTATTTTTAAAAGGATTTTCTCGAAATTAACGATATTCGAGACACATTTAGTGTATCCTTACATTAACAAATGATTTTTTAAAAAAATGTTCTGATGTTATTTCACAAAGGAATTTATAAAGCGTTATTTTTAATTATTTTATATCGAATTAAAAAAAAAAATTGAAAACCCATAAACCATAACTTCCACTTGGAATGAAAATCCTTTATGTTCGACTTCTAGCTATTGAGATATACCGCCGTAAGTCTACTCTTTGCTTTGTATTCCATTTTTACTTCATTGCGAAGTCAGTTCGCTATTATTAATTATCCTTTCTCTTCACCTAGCGATGTTAGGTTACATAAGGGGCTAAAATTTCATGTTTGATGCGTTGAAAAAAAGTTAATTATTTTTAAAATATGCTTTTAATCACGAAAAGCTTTGAACTAACTGAAACATTAGACAAATTTCATTTATAAAGATAACACATCTCAGAGACCAACATGATAATAATGAAAATAGTTATAATAAAATCTATTTTAAAAAAACAACAACAAAAAAAAAACAACAACATCGGTAGTCATCTGGTAGTCCTCGAGTTAAAAAGCATTGATACCACTAGTCATGTCTACCTTATTACTAGATGCCCGCGGCGTAGCATACGCCGCAGAGTTGCTCATAAATATTGCAAAGAAGGGGGGATGTGAACAGATACAAACTACATCACGAAGAAATCAGAACAAAGCTAATGAACCTTGTGGGCGGGGATAACTCCCCCACGCATTGTTGTTCTGGAAACAAGTGCTCCCCCAGCCTGAAACATTCTAGTTTGCCAAACATAAACTAATAGCCGACCCACATCGTAGCATACGCCGCTAATGATTTAGTGACGGATGGAGAATTCCTGAAAAACACAGTTGTTCAAATGGGGTGGTTTTGGGCAGACGACTGTGAGTGAATGAAAAGAAGGAACTCTGGAGAGAGCAACATACAATTGTTGTATACAACAAAAGTAATTATTGAGGAGAGTGTGTGACTACTATTCTGTCACTGAGCACAACGGAGAGCACGAAGTTATTATGCCATTGTCGAGAAACAAAGCTTACAACCGTGTTGCGATGTCATGCAGGATTGCCAACTCAATAAAATAATATTTACTGACGAATATAAGAACTTTCAACAAAATTTACGGACAAAAACAAATTTTTACGGACACATTTAACATAAAATTTTGACCTTAAAACGAACTAATATAAAGCGTAATCCAAGCATTGTAGCTAAAAAATGTAAAGTATCCATGCATATGAGCACGTCTCTATTACCATGTTCCTATTTTAAAACGTTAGTTCATTGTATGACATTCATCATCAGTGACAGTGTTTTATTCCTCCTGCTTATGATCATACATAGAAACATTTACTCTGTCGATATTGTGGGAGTCATTTTTTCCGTCCATTTCTCAGAGTCAGTAAATTTTTTAAAATTTAGTTACACTAGCAGTGTCTGTAGCAGGGCAGGCCTAAAGGAATTGGAGGCCCTAGGCGAAGAGAATTTGGTGGCCCTAAATGTAATAGAATTTTTGTTATAAAAAATATGTAAAGATTCTTGTGCGAGGCCCCCAATAATGATGAGACTAAACGGAGGCCCTGGTCGGCTGCCTATTTTGCCTATGCCTAAAGCCGGCCCTGTCTGAAGCATGAGTGAAATCCTCGTAATATCCAGGCTTGTCCATGGGGCATATTTTTCTGTCCCGTCCCGTCCCATCCCATTGCAATTTATGTCTGTCCCATCCCATCCCATCCGATCCCATGGGACTTTTCCCATGGGATTCCCATGGGAAAAACATTCCTATGGACAAGCCTGGTAATATCACAGCGAAACCTTATCTCTTAAAATCGCAAAGTCATAAGTATCTCGAGGTACAGAAATAAATTACATGTCACTCAATATTTTGTAACAGTTATTGTCAGTTTTTATACTTGTAAAAACTTTCATAATAAATAATTCTTCCTTTCAATCCAGTCTTGAAATAAAAACGTTAGACCCCATGACAATTTCATTACCCTACATGCACAACATCCCGACAGATCAATGGCCACAATTGCGTAAGAAGGGGCTTAAGTGTTGGCTACCACGGGTAGCGCCTAATTCATTAATGGAGGGGTGGTATTTAGGCCATTCACCGTGCCATTTTCGTGAACGGTGGTGGCAAATCTCTTGTCTCGTATTGGGTGCGGGTGAATACGCCAAAACTGAAAAACGTATTGTTGTTTACATTTCATTCCGAGCTAAGAAATGTAAATACATGTTTAAGTCTCAAGTTGAATAGCTTTTCTCTCTTCTTTTTTTCGAACTCACCCAATGTCCTGAATAACCCTCTGCCGTTTATTAATCAGTTTCCCCGGCAATAAGACCCGGCCGTTGGTCTCCATTTAATGGTCTTAGTTAACCGGTTAAGTGCGGGCGATCAGTTGCCATCACACCCCTTTCCTACACCGGAGTAGCCCGGAATAGAACCCACGCGTCTAACGACTTGGTAACACGAGCCATAACGCCAGCCGCGTGGTCTTCTCCTCTTCTTTCATTTCGGTGCAGCGATCACTAGTATTATCTTTTTCATTTGCATCGATCTCATCCGTAATCATATTTTTACATAACAGTAAAAGGAAAACTTATGGTAGGAACACACAGTGGCGTCACTAGGGGAGTGCGGTGGGGGCGGGCCGTCCCGGGTGACACCATCAGGAAGATGACACCAAAATGTGCAATTCTGTAAATTCCCGTTATTTTGATCTGGAAAACTCGGAGGACTTCTATGGCGTCTATGGGTTGAATCGTCAGGGGTCGAACCATGAGTTACCTCCCCGGGTGACACCAACCCTAGTGACGCCTCTGGGAACACACATACTCATTTACTCACTCATTCACACAATCATCCATCTATCGAGTACTCATCGTCTCCAACCAATGTTCTTACACCCCCCTCCCACAATCCCAACAACGACACCATTTCCACAAGGTATACAAAGGTATCGATTGATCCCCTACCATTCATCCTGAGATTCTATAAATTATGCCGAGATCGATAACTCTTCCTCACAGTGGCGGATTCAGAAAATAAAATGTTTCAATGCAAGGATTTGTGTGTGTGTGTGTGTGTGTTGGGGGTGGAGGTGGTGGTAGCTATGATGATTTGGGGCTTCACACGCCTTGAGCAGTCGAGTTGTGGCAACAATTGTCTTTTTAAGTACGTATATTAATTATTATTAAAACAACAACAATTAAACGTTATCTCCAAGCCCATTACAGAGAGGAGGATCTACGCATAAGCTTTAAAACTTCTTATTTTTAAAGTAATTTTTAAAATAATAATTTGGCCATGCAGTTTGGCTCTAGGCCCGTCTTAGATTTCAACATGAAACCAAATATTTTGCAAGCTTCGTATTCGAACCCGCCACTGTTTCATTGCGGACACAGACTGGGGGTTAGCAGACTGAACATGTTTAATGAGAAATAGAGTGTTGTGTTTGTTTAGGTTTTCTACCGGCGCTCCATCTATGGGTCTTACCACAACATGAATAGTGCTCATGGATATATCATGGAGGTTGGGGGGGGGAGGGTGGAGGGGCATGTAATAATGATAGTACTCAAATCTTGTTGTCGGTGAGGGAAATACAACAAGCTTGGACTCAACTTTCATTGAAACGGGTTCACATCCGGTATTCCGTTAAAGGAGCTCCCACCCTCGTCGTCATGAAAATCTATATATGGGTAACTACTTCTACAGTTAATTCTCGGAAACCCATGATTTGTTTGATGGAACTGTAGCTCATTTATGTAAACAAATTACCACTTCCTCAACCGCTGTCCTCAAAGCTAAAATTCTTAAGTCGATTTTTTTTTGTGTGTGATATAAATTTGTTTCCTTAAAACATCTGTAGTTAAAACCTTACAAGTGACGGAAATATTATCATGAATAGTTCATAATCAGTAATAAAAACGGTTTTATATTTCACTCCTTTTAGAAATATTTATCACAATAGTTCAAAACAACGAGTGCACTTAATTGTTTAACCTTTTATTTAACAAAATTATGTGAAATTGAATAAACTCCTATTGTCCTGAGAGCGGCAAAATAAATTTATTATATTGTAACTAAATGACATAAGCCACAGTGGCATCCTGGCTCAGCATAGATAAGTATTTGACTAGTATGAACGGGCATCCACGTTGGTCATTTCTTTCTTATTTGATGATTATTTTTTTTTATTGAACACCTCGGCTGGCATCATGCCACGCAAGGTTACGTGTGATGCAGCGGGGAAGGGGGCTGGAATGCGATGTTGTCGATATGACGTCATGTATCAGGGCGTATTAATCCGAACGTGAATACTCCGTACATTCAAAAAAAAGTGCGTTTGATTGTCACGGCAGAGGAAATCATGCGCGATGACACAATCTCCACCCACGTTATTGTTTCTTTCTTCTTCTTTTATATTCTTCCAATAATCTTCTTGGATACAGCAACCGTTGATAGATTGTATTACGTGTTACACATATGCTGGAGAAAAGCCGGACATTTTGTTCACCATTATTTTCATGAAGGAGTATTGATTGTTTTACACGTAGCGTATAGCATCGTGTTTGAGAGAAGAGTTTCGCTCAATACTTAACAAGAGGAGAATATATAAAGCTCTTTCAAAGAATTTTAGAAATTCTAGAAACAGAATGGTGTATTCTAATAATTTCGTTCAGTACTAGATCATAAGCATATTCTTTACTTTGCTAACAGTGAAGTCAGAATTCAACCGATTTCAAATTGTTTAAACCCCATTTAAAAATTACAATGTCGAAGAGCTGACAGCAGCAGCTTTTAAACGATGCATAAGAAAATGTAAAAAGAAAGAATTCAAATTATACCCAAACATCCCACTGACAAGAGATGTACAGCTTTTTATTTACTATGTAAGCTTGGTAACGAAAAATAATAATTTAAGACATTGATAAAAGCATTGATAGACAGTTTCAGCGTATCATCTCTCCCCGAGTCAGTGTATTTTGTATTAAAATTCCATTCTGATTCATGATTCAGTTCGATGAAATTGATGTCACACGTTTATAAATAATTAGGAATTTAAATATGGACGCTTAGTGACATGCAATACATTTGATTAGTTGTCTACTTGTGTATATATTTATAAAATGGCGGATTTGATTTGTTCGTTCCAACTCAGAGCAACTATAAATTATGCAAAATTAAAGAAATGAGACACGGTAAGGGGTGATGCATGATCCGTATTCAGAGGAGATGACAGTATTTACACTAGGGAGTTGCTCTTAGGTCATTTGGGTAATGCCCTTAAGTAATTTGGTAGATGGCCTTAAGTCTTTAGGGAGTTGCCCTAGGATTGTTTGGGAGATGGCCTTTGGTCTTTAGGGAGTTGCCCTATAGGGTTGTTTGGGAGATGGCCTTAAGTCTTTAGGGAGTTGCCCAAGGGTTGTTTGGGAGATGGCCTTAAGTCATTTAAAGCTTTCGCCTTAAAGCCGTAAAACATGTCTTAAAGTTAAGGAGTTTTTTTTTTCAATCAGAGAGAAGCAAGGATGCAATATGATTTTTTCTGTTGTCCCACTTTTTATGTGGGGTGCGAGTGGTTGGAGAGAGCCAACGAGAGTTGTTGTACCTCTTAATACGCGTGATGTCATAACATCTGTCTGCACACATTCGGTCCCGCACCCACGCCCATCAACGCACCCTCTCGTAGAATGTCACGCCCAAGAGACGACCATGCATGGTTACGTCACTAGGCCTAATGTTGTGCTGAGAATGGATTTAATTACAGGCTCCACGGCTCTGCGTGAGCACCGAATTAACTCGTTGGACATCACGCGAAAAGCCCAGGCTTGTTTGGACTCAATCAGCTTTCAATTATTGCCAGCGATTATAGTCTGGCTATCGACAATATTTCAATTATGCCAACCGTTTCTCCCCTCCCTGCCCGCACCGATTCCCTTGACTAGAAGAATGAAAGATTGAAAAGAGAGAGAGAGAGAGACATAAAAAAAACAATATACAAAACAATACTTTTCGAGGTTGTTACATAAAGTAATCTGTGGTTGGTAGACTACTTGAAATCAGCCAACATACTAGTTGAAATCAGCCAACATACTAATCGAAATCAGCCAACATACTAGTTGAAATCAGCCAACATACTAGTTGAAATCAGCCAACATACTAGTTGAAATCAGCCAACATACTACTTGAAATCAGCCAACATACTAGTTGAAATCAGCAAACATACTAATCGAAATCAGCCAACATACTAGTTGAAATCAGCCAACATACTACTTGAAATCAGCCAATATACTACTTGAAATCAGCCAACATACTATTTGAAATCAGCCAATATACTACTTGAAATCAGCCAGCATACTATTTGAAATAAGCCAATATACTACTTGAAATCAGCAAACATACTACTTGAAATCAGCCAAAATACTACTTGCAATCAGCCAACATACTATTTGAAATCAGCCAACATACTATTTGAAATCAGCCAACATACTACTTGAAATCAGCCAACATACTACTTGAAATCAGCCAATATATCACATGTCTGAAAAGAATATATGAGATTTAAACAAAAATATTGTCTTAAACCTGGTCTGAAATTAAACTTTGAAAAAAAGTCTTAACATTACTTTGATTATCAGAAAAACGACATGCTTTAAAACATTTAGAGGTTGGAAATATCTTCTTAGCAGCACTGTCTTAGTCAACTAGAAGTCATTGCCGACTCATATCTGCTCATTAAGTCAAGAGACACTGCGACACATCAGCTGCAACAAAGACAGACTCAAGAATGCAGCTCTTTGGTTACGATACATGTCAGAGAACCAAACGCTATAAATTATAAAAACACCACAATAAACTGAAGATCAGTGGAATCTCCGTCTCATAAATTCCCGACAGCAGAACAAACAATAGCGATGCTGAGATCACTAGAAACTCTACAAGTGACAACAATAACCATTGACGGGTAACTCAACTATTTGTACAAAAATATATAATAAAATAATGCCCCCTCCCGTATTCTTTTCAAATGTTTGTCATACTGATGTACCTTTTGATGGTGAGTCATTTTGTCATACTGATGTACCTTTTGATGGTGAGTCATTGGTTTATGCTCAAATGGTAAATGTTAAGTATCCGGGAAATGATAACAACTTTTATTATTTTAAAAATTAGTTTGCACTTATAATAGCTCTAATAGATTTATAATTTAACAATTGATTTCAGCAATGAAGAAAGTACTGATATTACCAATTTAACACTTGGTTTGAACATAACAAAAGTTTTAAAATTGCAAATTAACACTTGGTTAGAGTATACCAAAAATCTAATTGGTAACCTGGAACACATTCAAAAAGAGCTGCAAGATTTATTACTGGAGAATATTCAAAACTGACAAGAGTAACACCATTAGTTAAATCATTAAACCTTGAAACACTAGAGGATAGAAGAGCCAAGAGAAAATTAGCAATTATACATAAGGCAATTAATTTTAATTTAGAAATACAACACAAAGATAACTTAATACAACCCTCAGATAGCCATAAGGATAAAAACACCTTTCTTATTCCGTATACAAGAACAAACACATACAAGTTTTCTTCCTTCCCGTCTGGAATTCGGGCGTGGATGGGTTTGCCTGAGGAAACCAGGGACCCAACATTATAACATCATTTAAAGCTCCAATAAGAGTGCAAAATTAGACACAAACCATAGATAAACTTAGGACGAAATAATCTTCTGTATGGGAGGAGCGTCTGTAACAGATAAGACAAGATAAGAATATAAGAACTACTTAACACATAGATTGGGCTTGACAAAAGTTTTAAAAATAGCTAAGTAAACACTTGTTTTAGCTTAATAAAAGTTCAAATATTTCTAATTTAACACTATGTTTGAAAAGACAAAAGTCCTTTAAATAAAAGACAGGAAAAATCATCGATGAGTGTGCTAATTAAATTCCTTAGACATATCACACACAAGATATAATTTTGGGGGGTTAAAAATGCGGTATAAAAAAAATTATAATTTAAAAATAAAATCATTTTAAAGAAAAAAGAAAAAAATATATACAGGATACAGTAGTATAGGATTTAACACAAATTAGTATTCATATTAAGATAAAATGCTTAACTTGAATCAAAGTTGAGTAGAGTATTTATAATCAATTGAATATTTGACCATTACGCCGTTCTCAGTGGGTATTTATCAATCAGATATTGTTCCACAGGTTTGTTAACATTCATTAATGACTCCTTGTTCCTTAATTTCATTTCTTCCCTTTACTTAGCGTCTTTAGTTTTATTATCAACTGTTTGTCCCTCGCCTTCACTCACATGTTTCTCATTGCTTTCTTCCCCTAACTTAGATTTTTTTAGTTTTATTATCAACTGTTTGTCCCTCGCCTTCACTCACATGTTTAACTCATTGCTTTCTTCCCTTTACTTAGCGTCTTTAGTTTTATTATCAACTGTTTGTCCCTCGCTTTCACTCACATGTTGAACTCATTGCTTTCTTCCCACGTCATCATGTTATTTAAACAAGGCATTTATGGGCATGTCAAGACGTCACAAAACAACGAACGTTTCGGCAAAGAGACTTCACTACAACATCGAACAAAAAATGCGCCTCATTTAAGTCTCGCCCATGTTTTTCTTTCCTTTCCTCGTGTAGTTTATTTTAGCAATGCTACATTAAAAACAAAGTCAAATAAACATTGTTAAGCCCCCAGCCACCTATTCCTCTTTTCTACGGACGTATTGTACCATATAATTTTTTTTACAGTAACTGTCTTAGAAATTAATTTGTAATGGGAAACCAATCAGTTTTCTCCGATTGAACTTATTTTCAATAATCAGAAAATGGAATATGAATATATATTCCTTGATAATCAAAACGCTAACTATGAATCACCAGTAAATTATTATTAATATCCTGTCACGAGAAAATAAAAATGGAGGATGGGGATACGTGTAAAAACACCGGCCTTACTTTTGCTGTAGTTGTATTGATTAACATTGGCTGCAAGTATTCTCCATTACTGGGTTCTGATTAAGCTGTTTCTTCAATAATAACAAGCAGAATTGAATAACCCTGATTTGGAGAGAGTGAGAGCTGTTGTGGGGAAAAGGGAGAACAATTTGGAAAAGCAGGTGGGGAATCAAGGTGGGGAGACTAGGTGAGAGATTACGTGGGGAAATGCGGTGGGGAAACCAGGAGGTAGAGATGCGGTGGGAGGGTGAGACTCTAGCTGGGGTTTGTGGAGTTCAGGTAGGAGAGTTAGGTGAGAGAGATCTCTTGAGGGAGACAGGAAGGAACACCAGATGGGGCAGAACAGGTAGGAGGTAGGAGAGTTAGGTGATAGAGATCTCTTGAGGGAGACAGGTGGGAACACAAGATGGGGCAGAACAGGTAGGAGGTAGGAGAGTTAGGTGAGAGAGATCTCTTGAGGGAGACGGATGGGAAAACCAGATGGGGCAGAACAGGTGGGAGAGCTAGGTGAGAATGATCTTTTGAGGGAGACGGGTGGAAACACCAGATGTGGAGAACAGATGGGAGAATTAGGTGAGAGAGATCTATTGAGGGAGACAGGTGGGAACACCAGATCGAGATAACAGGTGGGAGAGAGGGAGGTGGACAAGGTTGAAGATGTCAGGTGTGGGAGACATCTAGGAAAGAAAATTTAAGGGAAATAAGGTGATGTCAGATAAGTGAGTTCAGGTCTGATAGACAGGGGGGGGGGTGTTATGGTAGGGGAGTCCAGGTTGTTGACTAGGTGCTGGATACGTTTACACATGATTATCAGTTTTAATGGCAATGCGTTTGATCATTTTATATGTAGCCATTGTACATCATATGAAGTGTATAACACAAATTTCACGACATTAGTTATATCACTAGCCATTGTGACTACTTTCTTAATGGAGTGTATTTCAAGCTGCTATGAATAACTTTTTTTTATTGAGGGCCGTCCGTAAAGTACGTCACGCTACTTCTGACCATCTTTACATCCCCCCTCCCCTCTATGAAAAACGCTAAAAAATCTTGGACAACCCCNCCCCCCCCCCCCCCCCCCCAAGGTACGTCCCACTTTCGAACAAATTTTCAAATTAATAAAATAATTAAAATTTTAATCTAAAACAGCACCATGACGTCACACTCTTTCTTAAATTTGGAGCGTGACGTACATCATGGACGGCCCTTATTATTATTATTAATTCTATGGGGGGGGGGGTCAATATTTTTAAAGGTAATAATAGTAATTCCATAAATAATCATTTTGTTGAATGACACTTTTCATTAAAAAAATGTTAACAGCAATATATTTATTTAAGGAGAGATAAATCTCTTCCAACATTTCACAACATTATCGATTTATTCCTGTCTGTCAGCCTTGTTACAAATCTCGTCTTTCAAAGGTCACTTCCGGTTACATATCGTTTTGAAATGACCGAAACCACGAAAAACTTGTATCATTGCGTGTCACTGGGTAGTAGTGTACAGTATTTTCTTCAAAGAAACAGAGATGCTACCGTAACCAATGTTTGAAAATGTATTCAATACTCATTGTGACAAATGATACAATAAAATGGTCGGTTTCGAAAAATCCCCATTTTTCCAATAAAGCAACATGGCAGTTGAGTATTTACTGCAAAAATTCCGTGGAGGGTATTCCTGGAGATATAATATTTTCCCAAAATTACACAATATTGATGATAAAATTTCAACACTCTTGAAGATTCATTAAAAATATTTCTTATATTAAACTGTTCCTTCAATTTGCCACAGGGGTATTTTTAAAACGTTTTCAAATTCAAATAAGGACTTAAAACTAAGACTCCACAAAAGACAGCTCCTTGCCGTCTCTAGAATCTTACACAAGAGTTATTTACCTCACCAGTTGCGCAACTAGGATATGTGTCTAGGATGGGCAAGGGTGAAACAAATTTACACTCTTTGCTAGATAAAAATATCGTTTGGCAAAAAGAGTATCCATATCCACTCATCATTTAAAAGAAAAAAAAAAACCTCCATGGACAACCCTTATCCTTTGCCACTGTCTTTAAGAGACTAAACACTATTCTAAGAGAAAGACATGATAAGAGTAGAGGATGGGGGGGGGGGCGACACTAATAAAAATGCGATCTTTCATTACACGGCTTCACTAAGGGGAAAAAAAGCTTCTTTTCTTGTCTACTTTGTGCTGCTAACAAGAACAGAGCCGGAAAGATGCTTGCAAGCCTGGGACAAGGGCCACTGCGAGGGCGCCAAAATCGATGCATTTATTGACCATTTGCGACGTCCTTCCCCCCTCCGCTCCCCCATCCTGTCTGGTGGATAGCGGTTCGGGTGTTTGTGGAGGAACGGGATTGATTAGACGGGGAGTAGGGGGTGTATCATGAGATGAGGGAGGGGAACGGAGGAGAGAAGAACCATGATGGCGGCTAATTATGAAATGCTTCAGGACGCTTGTCACTGTGAGACAGCCATTGCTTATTCTGTTTGTTTTGGAATGCATTGATGACGAGATCCTGTTTGTTCGCCGTTTCATGGTCATTAGTGATGGATTCGAGGATATTTTCGAAGACACACTTATAGTCCGTGAAAGCAAGTCTTCTCCCCCAAGAGCTTTCTCTTCCGGTAGAGTTGGAACTAATAATGAGCTTAATTTCAATCTCACTTGTTATTTCAAGTATTCATACGAGACTTAAAATCAATGGTTTTAAAAAAAGTAATAGGGTTTGTCATGTCGGAAAATGGCATATCTTGTTACTAAATGTTACTTTTATTAGACACGATTTTCGTAAAACAGTTGTTTTCAACATATATATTGAAGATACAAATAGTGGAAAATGCTTTAGAATGATAATTTGATAATGATAATTTGATAACATATTTTTGCGCCGGTCAAGTCATTTAAGCTGACTCTAATTAGTAAAGTCCTTTGAGATCAGTCCCCGCAGGATACCCAGATATTAGATAAATATATTTATAAAATCGGGTCAAGCGGATACCGGGGATATGTCTAATAATAGATTTGTGCACTGTTTTGTAATTTTCATCTATTTTATAATATTAAAAATTTAAAAAACTAGATACGAGCCATGGTGTAACATACGCCGCAGACTTGCTCATAGATAGTGCAAAGTAAGGGGGATAGAACGGACACACGAACAAATCAAAACAACGCGAATGAACATAGAAGGGGGCAGGGACATCGCTGACGTATGATTGTATCTAGACATGCGCACTGCAGTTAGCTACCTGCCCCCACCCTGCACCAAACTAGATTGCGAACCAAAAACTTTGATTGGCCGACCCGAGCGAGGGTCAGCTATGTCAGAAAAAAGAGGGGTGGGGGAGATAATCATTACACTGCGAGCCACATGTTCATCTGTGAAGGAACGACGCAAGTGAACGCAAGAAACATTGTTGGTTTCGGGACACACCTACCCCCACTTTAGAATCCACTTCGCTTAATTTGTCAACCCCAGCAAGTGTCATTCATTCGTCATGCTTATTTACACATTTCATGATCGTGGTCTTGTACTGGTTATATATATATATATATATATATATATATATAT
>MUZC01003869.1:205065-235220 GCA_002072015.1 Radix auricularia
GAGAGAGAGAGAGGGAGAGAGAGGGAGAGAGGGAAAGAGAGGGAGAGAGGTGGAGAGGGAGAGAGGGAGAGAGAGAGGGAGGGAGCGAGAGAGAGAGAGAGAGAGAGAGAGAGAAAGAGAGAGAGAGAGATGGAGACTTTTCTCAAAAGGTGGAGAGATGTAAAGAATTGTAATGAATGTGGTTTCAGGAAATAGAATACATATAAAATATTTTTTAACTTAAAAAAATGGTCTCACCAAAATTGAAAGTATTTGAGGACGATGGCTAATGCTCATCTCCAAATTCGTCTTTAGGATAACTCGACATGATCCAATTTAAGATATATAGATATTGTCTCAAGTCTAACGATGCTTAAGAAAGGAGATGGTGAAAAAGTTTTATAAGTTATATCAGCTTGAACTATATCTCTGAAGCTGCATACCATTAAAAAATATTTTGATTCCTTCAAATAACCGCACGTTCCTCCGTGTGCTGCAAGTGAAACATCAATGTACAGAGTTGCGATGCAACTAAATAGAGAGTTCAGTATAATAATATGCATTAGCAATTTTAAGGAGAATCTTAGGTAGTTAGCTATATTACTTTCCATAACTCCGTATAAAGCGTTTGTGACAGGGGTAACATTAAAATTTAGGAATCAACAGGAAACGATGCTTGCTGAAGACTTCACCTGCGTGACAACTACGCAAACAACCACTCAACATACGGCGACAAATACCGTGCTAGTAAAGCCCTTACCATAGTATTTTAATTCAGGATGGCGGAAATTTTATTCCCTTTTCATCAAAACTAAAATGCACATCTTTAAATCTTTATTTAAAATAAGCTTTGTTTGATTGAAAGCAAAATTCTTTGAAAAGTAAAGGGAAATAGCCTTTAAAACCTTCAAAAAGTATAAGTGAATAAAATGAAGAAAAATTGATTTTATTTCGCTCATGAAACAAAAGAAAAAATATTTATCTTAGCGCAGTCTGACCCCTAAAACTGTTTGTACACTAGCACTTATATCGAGCCCTGAATTAAACGGTTTCTCAGAGAGTGACAATTTCCCTGCTAGCGATCCATTTTCCACTCAAGAATATATCAGACAATTGTGTTGTGTAGAACAGAGCTTCTCAAACTTTTTAGTATTGCGGACCGGTAAGAATTTTTCCATTGCACCATATACCGGTGAACTATTTTTCCTGATCTGACACGGTGGCGAAATGTCCTTTCTTTATAACTTCTGCGGACCAGCATCAGATGGCCCACGCACCGTGGACCACAACTTTGAGAAGCACTGGCGTATAGCGTTAAAACTCATTGGAATTCCTTGATTATAAAAAAAAGTTGATGCCGTTCAAAAAACACATTAATACTTATTTCTTTGGGGTAAGTTACTTCTGTACACACTGACTGAAGAATTACTGCGGGATCTAAAATGGCTAAAGAATTTCCCATCCTTGGTAACAGAAATCTCATGAACAAAAGTCTTGAACAATACAGAGGGAATTTTCAACAATATCGGCGAAAGATATTTTTAAAATCTTTCAATTTCAATTTTACTGATATTTTACAATAAAAGAAAACGAATGGTCAACAGTGGTCCCTTTAAGCCGCGTGGTCGAGCGGCTGTCTGTCCCACAAAGTGTAGCAGTTAACACGCATTAATTTTGATAAGGATAAGATATGGGTTTGTGGAATGCAAATATTTAATTTAGAGAAATTGATAATTTGAAGAAGATTTTTTTTGTTCACATAAACCATTGAAACTTTGAGATAACTTTGATTTGTCAATAGTTAAAACTTTGCTTAGTATCCTGAATGCTAATGCCCCTACGGCCTCTCAAAACCGCGTGAGTTGAAAATATTTTCAAATTTACTGTAATCACATATGTACGGAAAAACCCATAAACTGTGGAAGTAACCAATTTTAACTTCATCGTCTGCTAATCTGATAACTCATTAATAAACACCAATCATTTAAGAGCGCCATATTTAACCAAATTTTATTATATTTCTCAGGCCTTACTAAACTAAACACATATTCTTTGGACCTGAGATCTAATCTCTTAAGGCCTTGGCTATTACTTGGGCAATCTGCTCCATCTGTTGGGCAGTGCCATACAACATTGTCTGAACGTAGGACTCCCCTGCCCCCTAACCTCCCCGCTATGTCAAGCGTGGGACATGACGTCAACAAGTGTGTGATCGTCTCAGAGGCTTGGCTGCAATGGCGGCAATTGGGGTCCCTGTTGTGATCCAGCCTGTTAAAATAAGATTTGGTTGGGCAATGCTAGGTGCGCATTTGGGTCACCAAACTTTGTTCCCTTCGTTTTAGACCCCACCACTGGCCTTATCTGCTAGGCCTGGGCATGCTAGCGAATACCCCTCTGGCTGTCGCTCCATCTTTCCACTCCTGGTACCACTTTCCCTGAAGTGGTGCATTAGCCACGTCTTTGCCCCAAGATATGTGACTGGGACATCTGGTTGGTGTTGGGCTGCTCCAGCTTTTGCCAGCGAGTCTGCTATTTCATTGCCTTCTACATTCACGTGGCTAGGGATCCACTGTACTGTGAACCTGCCACCAAGTCTATCGAGTCTGCCCACGTCCCCCAAGATGGCATCGACTAGGTGGGTGCTACGTGCCTTACTAAACCCTCCTTTTGATTAAATTTCAAATATATTTAACTATCAACTAAGTATAATAAAGGCTTTTGATTTTTAAAATTCATAAAGTTAACGTTCAAAGGGCATATCTATTACATCTATATTGTAAACAATGCCCGAAACATAAATCATATTACAAGCAATAACGATTAAGCGTATGTAAATATCAAATAAAATTTATTCATTATTATTCACCAAGCCCCCGTTTTTTCAGTGTAAACAATTTTCTAGTGTGCAAAGATTCAATCTAGGGAAGAAATATTTTTATTTATATAATTAGTGCCAGACATTTTTACATTTGCGAACAAGAGTCTATGGGTGGAAGGAACCCGCTAATACAGACTTTACAACTGAGAGTGAGAGAGTCTGTTGGTGGAAGGCACCCACTAATAGTATGGCCAGACTTTACAATTGAGAGAGAGAGAGAGGGAGAGAGTCTGTTGGTGAAAGGCACCCGCTATTTGCTTGTAACCCCCGCCCAACTCCCGAGTCACAACAAAACTGGTAGTATAACAAATCTAACTCGGAAACACTATCTCAAAAAGGATTGATAACAAATAACTTGACTATAATGTCAGAACCTTTAAGCCAAGGTTAATTGATCCCTCAGCCGACGTTATCTGCTAAAGGAATCGATAGTCTTTGACCAATTGGACTTTGAAATAGTTGACTTTATTCGGAATTCCGGCCCAGGATTGTTCGATGGAATGATTTCACATACTTGTAACAAACAAAACTCTCACGAAAAAGTTGTCGAGATTTTTTTAACGTAGCTATTACACAATGTGGTCAATGAAAACGTGTCGAACGTTTATTCTTTCATTTTTTTACAATATCTACAAAAAGAGGTTTGCATCTAAATTATATAAGAATATTACAGTTTTACTTTTTATATTTTATTCGGCAGATATCGCAGAAATATAATTCCTATTGGCAATCTGGCGTTAAAAGGGGTGCCTGAACAGGCTGGCCAGTAAGTTCTGTTGAAATCCAATTTTACTTTGTCATTATGTATATCTTTAAGGTGTGGGGGCGGGGGGAGTGTCGGCTCGATTCATCAAAGAGAAGGTTGAGGAATGTTTCTAGACACTTTCTCAGTATCAGAGGCTGAGCATTAATTACGTCATGCAGACATCTTCACCCGGGAGAGGAGAAATAAGAGATACGTAATTTCTCCCTACCCCCCCCCCGCCCGACAACCGAACCTTTCATTCACCTGCCCATCCGTTCACCATCGGGGCCGAGGTTATACATAATACATGGGGGCCGCCAGGAATGCTTGGGGCCTGACGAGAGACAATTTCCGACAAGTTTGAACAGTTCAACTGGCGCAATAGCTTCCCAGGATGTTAACCTCGGTACTCTCCGTGAAAAAAAATGTCTCGAATCTAAGGCAGCAAATAACAGCTGACAACTTACAACTTCAAGAAATAGTTAAACATGTAGATAGACGTAATGTTATTTAACACCTTATTTTTTTTTTATCAGAGTCAGAGATGGTTGGTTATGAATCTTTGTAGACCCCGGACTTACTTCCACAGCCCTCACTCAGCCATCGCCACTACTTACATTAGTACGTTAAGATGTATAGTATAGTAATTCGTGGCGGTAATATGGGAATTTTAAATAAAGTATTTTAAATAATCATCACACTAGTGGTAACATTTCTTGTTGCGGCGATTTAAGGCAAAAGACTGATCTACGTGGCGCTCAGATGTCAAAGAGCGCGTCATAGTAGCCGAGGGGTGAAGGATGGGGGAGGCTGCAGACAGAAGAGCTGTGAGAAAAGACAAAAAATTGGGAATCACAGAACTCGTGTGCAAAAGCAGTGGAAAAGATTATCACTCAAGGATAATACTGCTCAGCCAAACGAGAAAATGCAACCCAACCCAAAGGTGGTGATGCATCTCTTTAGTGCTAATATACTTCGGCTTATCTAATCGTTTCCAGTCCCATAAATATATTAACGAAATAGATGCGGCTTTTTTAGACACATGTACACTCAGAAATAATTCATCATCTCTGCATTAAATGTTATCCTTAAAATTGGCTTTTAATGAAGCGTTAATCAAACTGATTTTTCGGGGAATTGATCCTATAATAATCGAAAACCTGAATATTTAAAGACAATAGAGTAGACTTTGTTGGTGCTACATGATATCAGGTATACCTCTAAGGTATTAATAACACCGGAAAAGGGGGATGTGTAGAAGGTAACACCCAGCGTACTGCTAGCCCTATACTCACTGGTAAAACAATGCCCAAGTCTCACACGTGCCTTACTGTCTATATCAGCATTGCGGCCAACAGCAGCTTCACCACTGCTTCACAACCTCACATCAGCTTTACTGCCTCACATCCCATTCCATGCCTCACATCAGCGTTACTGCATCACATCAGCTTCACTGCCTCACATCCCATTCCATGCCTCACATCAGCAATACTGCCTCACATCAGCTTTACTGCATCACATCAGCTTCACTACGTTCTTTATCATCTTAGATATACAGACGCTCCTTCTATGCAGAAGATAATTGCGTCCACAGACCATGAGAGATGATCTGTTGGCAAGTGATGCAGCGGTCACAGGCCACGGCTATAGGGGTTCCACGCATTACCCCAGCCGCCTAACTATTGTCTAGTTAGGTACCCATTCAGAGCTGGGTGACTCGGGGACTCCTCAGGCCCCGGGAACAAGTCCTCGCCTTTGCGTGGATTCGAACTCGTGACCATCGGTATGACAGTCGAGCGCGCTACCTCTCGACCACCACGTCCCACGTTCCAGCAGCTTCACTGCCTCACAACCCATTCCATGTCTCCCATCAGCGTTACTGCCTCACATCAGCTTTACTGCATCACATCAGCTTTACTGCATCAAATCAGCTTCCCTACGTTCCAGCAGCTTCACTGCCTCACATCAGCTTCACTGCCTCACATCCCATTCAATGTCTCACATCCCATTCCATGCCTCACATCAGCTTTACTGCCTCACATCAGCTTTACTGCCTCACATCAGCTTTCCTGTTTCACATCCCATTTCATGCCTCACATGAGCTTCACTGCCTCACATCCCATTCCATGCCTCACATCAGCTTCACTATCTCACATCCCATTTCATGCCTCACATCAGCTTCACTGTTTCACATCCCATTCCATGCCTAACAACAGCTTCACTGCCTCAGATACCATTCTATGTCTCATATCCCATTTCATGCCTCACATTAGCTTCATGCCTCACATCCCATAACATGCCTCACATGAGCTTCATGCCTCACATCTCCTAACATGCCTCACATCAGCTTCACTGTTTCACATTCCATTCCATGCCTAACAACAGCTTCACTGCCTCATATTTTATTGGTCAATAAAGAGCAGATGAATATTTATACATTAGTCTATAATATGATCGAAACTCCTATATTATAAAAGTGATGAAAAAAAATCACTGTAAACATCACACTTACTGTTCCATCTATTTACAAAATGGAAAAAAATGTAATAAAAGAACATAAAAACGACCAAGTTACTCATAAACCTTTGTTTGCTCCTTTTCCCAACTACAAGTCCCTTCGATTTTTGTAAATTTCCAAGAGGCATCCCTTGTAACACTGCAACATCTTAGTAAGACGCTATTGTCGGGCGATATTTGGAACTGAACTGACGTCACAAGGTGTTACTGTCAAAAGTCCCTTTCAGTTGTATTGTGAAATCATTAATTTCAGTGTCACGACTCCACGCTCGGTAAAATTGAAAGTAACTAAGATTTCATTTTTATTTTAAGAGAATGAAAAAGTTTCACGAATTTCAATTACTGAAATTTCAAATTATAGATACCTGTTATTTCACTGTGTGTAAAATAAGACTTTTAAATCTAAATTTGGAAAGAGTTCTAAATTAAATTTTTACTATGCACATCATGACGGGCATATGAATGTAAACATTATGGAGTAGGAACGAGACGTATCCCACGACCCGGATAGGAGCCACGATCTCAAGATTGATCAATGACATTGACATTGACCGGAATGCTGGATGCGATATCCGGTAATTAAAGTAATTATTGTTTTTGACTTTACCAGAGAAATTTTCATCTTTTCTGAAAGAATTTTATAAAATTTAAATTTTATAATATAGTCTTGGTAGGTTACGTATTAGTAGCATTAAGGAACTAAGTCATTTTAATGGATTATTCCCCCGCGCCAAATCAGTAAAATTACTAATTATCGTGATCAGTAGTATTGCCTAATCAGAGAGTTTATAAGAATCTTCATTTGGCTTTATAAAAATGTAACATTATAAGATATGTTAATGACAAGAAAACTGTGGTCTTTATACATATATTAAAATATAATAATTCCAAATATGCTAACGCTGCTTGAATGTTTTTCTTCGCTCAAAGCATTGGAATTTCAAATAATTGTCTGTTGCTAATTCATTTCCTTAAAAAAAATTGTTTTTTCCTAAATGCTGCACATTAATTAGTGGAGATTACCAGCGTTAGATTTACCCCAACATTATTAACATATATGGACACATATATCAAATAATCAGTATAATCTCAGGCCGCTGGCGAACCTTAAGCCTGGAAAAACATATCTTGTAAGATTTGAAGCTACAGTTAATCTGACAAATTTTCTTCAATGAGGTTTTTCCACAGGAGCAGCACCGGATGTTTTGGTGACCAGAGGCTTTCAAAGGTGTAGCATAACAACCCCTCAGCTATCAATGTCCCGATAAGTCCCAGGAAAAAAAGATGATCCAGTGCATGATTGACATCGATTGAGCTGACCCCTGCTGTACTTTGCCCCCGTTTGAGAGTTCTTGACCGAGTTTAGAGGACCGACGTCAAGTGTCCAAAATTAGGAAACCATAAGACACGGTCAGACTCGGAATGAAAGAAAAAGCTGATGAAACAGATCCTCGCTTTTCTCTCACAATGACGAGAAGTTTTCAAAGAAGTGGCAGTATATTTCAATTACTTGTATAAACCACGTACCAACAAAGATAAATGTTCAAGCGTTCAGCGTACATTTAGCATTTAGAACACATCAAATGTCATTCGATTTAAAGAAATAATTATTCTCCACGTCTCTTACGAGTCAACTCTGCTTCAGTGAACTGACTGGAATTAGAAAGCACATTTTACGTTTCTGATAAAAACTAATTTTGAAATGCGCAAGGCTATAATCGTATCATAATTGGTGAAGACCTAAGGGATCCCCGTTCTTTTTATCGTGAAGCACAATCATTCGTGGCTTTCCCCAGTATCTGCACAACATAATTATCTCTTGGCTCTTATAAAATGAATGATTTCGAATGACCCAGGAATTTATATTCGAATAACTGCTGCAGCCTTGCCCCAATAGCCCCAGCTGTTAAATAAATATCCACCACTACGAAATGTCTAACACTAAACATTATTTCACCTACCATTTGCTTTTCAAGCTTTCTGTATATTACCATCCCCACCCAAAACAGTTATTGATAGCATTAGGATGAAAAGATCGATTAAATACACCAGGTTTTAACGACAGAGTGGATTAACGGTTTTAACGTTTGTAAACCCCCCCCCCCAAATAAGTATTAATTCACAATCTGGTGCCAACCCTCTCCACTTGTAACATATGGTCAAGGTCGATAATTGTATAATAAGGAGTAAAAACCCTGGAACGTAAAATGATGCTTTTTTTAACCTCCAATTTTGTTAAACGATCAGCAATGTTTCTCATGTTTCCCCGTGAGATAAATATATTTTGTTACATACTCATTCATCCTTGTCTCAATGTTGATTAATAAGGATTGTGACTAATTTTGACAATGAATCAAATTTTGTTTACATTTCTTCTACCAACACTGCGTCTTTGAATCCTAATATTGGATATACTTCCCATTTGGAGCTTTTTGAAAAGAAAATCTGAAAGCATTTTTATAATTTACTTACCTTACAACCTGTAACAGAATGATGCGCCAGCTCCACCCTGGCAAAGCTGCCCTTTCCTAACAAATGACCTTCGAGTGCATACCGACCGATGCATTGAATCTTCTTCCCCATGTTTAAGAGGAATTACTTTTTTCTCCCCTCCTCTTCTTTGTAATCAAATATCAACGAAAATAATTCCTTTTTACGAAGAAACCAACACACTGTCCCCGGCTAACACAGGGACTCGCGAGCACACGAGCTTCACTGCTACATCCATACACCACAGTTTCCAGAACGGGCATGTAAACCACAGAGAAAACGCTGCTCGAGAATAGACCACAGACCTACACCAGTGTCCTGCGTCATCATGGAGGGAAGAACGCGAGGCACGGACAAACAAGTACTCAAAACTACAACTACATCGTGATGGTGTGGGCAAGGACGCCGCGGAAGACGACGGGGACGGTTGGTCTTTACACCACGTTGGTTATCCCCCATTTGAAGACAGAACAACAGTCGAGGAACTCCGTAGAATTTCGGTACACTGCCACTGGCATGATGGCCGACGGCGGAAGTGCGTTAACGGGTCTAGGAAAAAGCGTCGGCCTCAAAGGCAACGTAACGATTTCTTCACCCTCCAATCAAGTCGATGTGTGTTGTTGTGCTCAACTAGTCGTCTGTATGCGGGGCCCGTTACGAGCAACAATTTTTGTGTGTGATGGATTCTAAATCACAAACGCGCTTACAAGCCATCGATAGGCCTCTCTCATGGCGAAACACACTTTTCCTGCTTTGGAAAATAAGTAATTCTATCCCAGCACAGCAGTCATATCGATCTGAATCCCGCGCTGTGTAATCGTCCTCGAAGTTGGAAGAGCGGAATCGATACCCGATCGGTAGTCATTACTCCATATCAATATCCGATGGGGAAGATGGTGAAGAAAATAAAGAAGGAAAAAAAGATCCAGTGTTATCACTCGTGTCTATGAAGGACCGACACAACGTTTGAATGAATGGCCCAGAAAAGAGTTGGACATGCGCCGACTTTGAGAGCGGCAGGGCGCGGGGAGGGACAAGGACGGTGAAAACTCTCTTGATTTTACTCACACGCGTCCGCGCAAGGGTAACTGAGTTAGTAGGGAGCACTTCCAGTCCTAACATAAAACCGGCGGTGGCATCGCGTCACAAGGTGCCAGCCCGCTCAGAAACGACAGCCCACAAACACACACCGGGGGGACGACAGCAGCAGCGTCTCATGAAATATGGACACCGCGAAACACCATCGTAATCAAGTTTCTGTGTTGGGGCCGATCACAGATCAGAGGCGTCGTCTTCGGCAGTGGTGCGTGGATCGCGCTTGAGGTTGCGCCGCCATCTGTAATGAGTGATTCAGATTGGAAAATCTTAACACACCGCCGCGGAGCAGCTCTTCGGTGTTTCTTTAGACGGTTGCTAGAGTGGTACACCCACCATCAGCGTCACAGGCTCTTATACATCTCGTTTGACTCTTGGCTACTGAAAATAAATCCTAGTTCATATTGTCTTTTTTAAAAAAAATTGATTACGATGTAAACAAAACATAATAAATATTTTATCAATGACATAGGTGATTTCTAAGCGAAGCAAGAGTTAATAAAAATGAAAATAACTACAGCTCTCAAATGATCCACATCAACAAATGGAACAATAAACATTTAGATGCACCTTGACTACAGAGTTGCATCTTTTCAAACCAGCAAGCTATCGAAGGGTATTGAAAATTTTTGTTTAAATAAGAAAAGAAGCTATTTTTCCATAGTTTTGTGAGTTTTTAGAAAATTGCTAAAAAAAAATATTAATTAAAAAAAAAAAATTAAATAAAGCATTGTTTAAAAAAGAGCACTGAAACAAATAAATTCAGCCAGCATGTTTGTGCTTGAACTGAGTCAAACCATTTTAGGTGCACCTATTAAACGTTTTTATCTATTAAGTTTGTTGCCAGCTTTTGTACAAGCTTTAGTTTCAGTGTTTACTATATCCTATTGATATTTTAACTGGAACCTTCCTTATATGCGGATCCCCAAATTTCATCCAGTCCTTGTGATAGTGTCACTCCATGAGGGTTTTGGTAGAGATCAACAATGGCTGTAGTTGTAATGTTGTTTTTTAAAGCTATATAAGAACAGCCTCACGAGGCTCTAATGTTAATCAGATATTATTTTAGAAAGTAACAAAAGTGTCTTGAATATAAGGACTTGAAAGTTAGCAATTTTTCGATGTTTCCCCCTCTCTATATATAAAATTCTCCTCATGTTTCAACCATGTCGGACACCAAGTTGTCTAACCCCACCGACCAATCAGCTGGCAAGAAAAGGTAGTGCAGAGGGTGGGGGATCATCAAGACGAACAATGCGATCAATTGAGGTCAATTACTTTGTTCTTTCAGAACAACCGAATAGCATAGCATGTATTTCGTAAAGTAGTGGTTATTACATTCGCCTAACATTTGGAAGGTCGTAGATTAAAGCCCCAGCTAAAACATTCCTTTTTTAATTTTAAAAATATTTGTGTTTGTATCCGTTCATTTCCCACTTTCTTTTCGAGCATGACTTTGCAACGCGGCTGTAAGCTTTGTATTTCGCCATTGGAATTATAACTTCGTGCTCTCCGTTATGCTGAGTGACAGAAATGTAGTCACACACTCTCCTAAACAATTACTTTCATAAAATGAATACTTTAGGCGCCCTCCCTCGCTCTCCAGGCATGCGTAACTTTGTGTACCCGCAGTAGTATTTACCTCATCGCTCCTGAGCTCTCAGTCGCTTTGGTATCTCCTACAGTCGTCTTAGCCATGTTGCCTTTCCATGTTCTCTTCGATTCCGGCTGGTTTTGTTTGCTAACAGGGCCAAACGATGAAAAAGATATGTCTGTATCTTCCAAAACCTGTTTTCAGTCATGGACAATTGTGTGTTGCTCACTCCAGAGTTCATTCGTTTCATTCACTCACAGTCGTTTGCCCAAACAATCCCAATGAGGACAACTGTGTTTTTCAGGAAGTCTTCACCCATCACTAAATTATTAGCGGCGTATGCTACGACGCGGGTCGGCTGGTATATTTTATTCCACGCATTTTTACATTTTATTTTGAATTTCCATTTCATTTTTATAAAATACTTATTTTTTAAGCACTAAACGCTTTTTTAGAAATAATTTTTAAAATTATTCTCTTTCTTTAAAAAATCCTTTATATTCCCTTGTGGTGTCTGAGCCGTACGACCGACCGACCGTACGACCGACCGACCGTACGACCGACCGACCGAACGACCGACCGACCAACCTTGCCAAAAAAAAAACTTTGGATCGATTTTTAAGCCACTGTGTCCTAAGCTAGCGACCTGAAATTTTGCAGGCAGACTCATGCCAATGATCAAAATGATGTGTCAAAATTTCATATCAATCGAATAGACAATAGTTGCATTATTGAATTTTTAAATCATTTTATTTATCTCTTTATATCATGTTAATTTTTAAGATAGAGTGTTGTGGTGCGCAATATGTTCAACAACCTTCTTTCATGTCGCGCAATAAGGTGCGCATTACATTGACAATATTTAAAAAAAAAAAAATTATTTAATTTTTTTAAAATTTTNTTTTTTGGGGGGGAGGGGGGGGGGTTAAATTAATTAATTTTTTTACCAATTACTTGACCTTAAGAAAATAAAACCAAACACGAGGAACCTATTTATTTGCTTCCTATTGCTCTGCTGTCCATAACATTAAGTAACCGTGAAAAAATCTTGTGAATGAATGATGATGGGGGCACTGACATAACTTTTGATCACAGTGAACTAGTCTATAACAAAGTCAGCGAAAGTGGCAAAGCTTTTAAACTTTTCTATATCATTCACCAACAAGTTCTTTTTGCCAAAAGTCTTAGACCTGATCATTTCATTACCAGTGATAAAAGTTATTACCTTTATTCACTCAAAGCTCTGGTTTCACGCCCAATTAACCAGTTTCTTCGTGACATCCGGGGAGAATATAGAGATTTTGTGAATCACAATGATGTAAGATAGTCCAGTCGGGGACAACACTTCAGCGCCCCAATACACTTATAAGGAAATTAGGAATTTCATTTGAAAATTTGGAGCAGCCAATTCCACTTGGCTCTGCAGAGTTTGCTTTTTTATTTGATGTGACAAGACATCTAAACAATGTTATCGCAAGTCTTCAGGTACAAAATGCATTGGTAAGCCACTTTTATCCACATATCAAGGCCATTTGAAACCAGCTGCACTTTTTTCAAAGGCAACTGTTCCAAAATTAGTCTAATACCACACATTTCCACTCACTACAGGAATTCATGACAGCTGTGTGATATCATACGTATTAAACTAGTGGCATTGAACCTTGCCTCACCTATTTACTGCTGTCAAGATCTCAGTTTAACCTTTCACATCAAAAGTTTGCAATAAAAACTTTTCTAAATATGTAATTTTTAAAAAAATATTCTAATCCGAGCCTCGCATATCTTTACTTTATCAAATATGTCCCGCCATGCAAAAAGTGTGGACGCCCTGCATTAAAACAAATAATATTTTACTTTTTGAACTCCACGTCTTCAGCGTTCAAATCTCTTCGCTTTCAAGTTCTCCTAACACTGAACGTCAAGATATATACTACTTATCGACCGCCACTATTTTCTCACACGTTTTCACTGCCCCGACCCCTACCCCATGCGCACTTCATTCATTCCGTTTACCACTGGAAAGTTCGGACACTATCAGCAAAAAACTTTCTCCAACTGTTTTTGGGATCATGTTTCCAGAGAGTGAGCTGTTAGTTAATGAACAAGAAGACACGCCCCCATTCGGCCAATGACAGATGGTATTGATTGTACAACAGGTGCCTTTGAAGGGCGGCAAACGTTCTTCGGCCATGAGGCAATATTTGAAGAGAAGCTTGGAGGTGGGGGGCTGTGAGTGTGACAGAAGGAGGAGAAGACATTCACGCCCCCACCTCACCCCCTGGCCATAAACAGTATGCGTCAGGAGAGATAAGAGCTTTGGAATTCTGGTAACAGCCCACCCCATTCCTCTGATGACATCACGTAATGAATCATTTAAGGGACAGTCGCTGTAGCGTCAGTGTCGGGATGACGATAGTTCCACGGTATTGCTGAATAATCAAAACGTAAGGGAGGGAGGGGGTCGGGATAGGCGTCATGCCGTTATCAACTTTCAGGTAGGTGTTAACTTGAGGTGGTTCTAAAATAAAGGGATTAATGATGTGGAGACTCGCGAGTCTTCGTCTTTTGTTTCCTGCTGACTCCAAAAGATAATCTCAGATTACCACGATGTTTTTCTACGGCAGGTCTGTTTAACTTTTTTATTGTTACAACTGCGGAAATCAACAGAACACTGCCTTTAAATTATTTAATTTAAGCCTGCTTATTTTTATGTCCGGGTAGTAGAGTAATGACTAGTACATCATGCCAAAAAAAACTTTGATTGTGATTGTGGAAGTGTTCTGATAATCCTATATCTGGATGATGGGTAACTCCCTTGAACCAATTGTAAACTAAAAAAGGCATTAAAAAACGGTATTGTACTAGAATTCTGTAACTCTAATAGGCTCCATGGTTGCTTATTTCCAACAACTATTATTTAAATGAATCCAAACTACCAAACTATGTTAATTCAATGTGTTTTTTTTTTTATTAAGGACAGTATTTTCCGCTGAACGAAGAGAACTTTCAAGTAGAGCACGAAAACATCCCCCTTTTGAGGTGCACTTACATTATAATAAAATGATTTGTTAGTAAGGTGATATTATGTGGGAGTATTGAATAGATATTTTGTAAATTTTAGAAAAATTGTTATATAATCCTTTATTAATCGCCGAAAGCTTTAAGACCTCATAAGATTTCTAAGAATAAAAGAACACTACAAACACGAGACTTGCAAATTTTATATCCCCCCAAAAAAATTTTTTTAATGGAAAAAGGAATTGACAAAATAAAAGATTTTCGTTAAATGTAAAGGAACATCGAATCGGACCTCATAATTAAACGTGTCATTCAATTAGATGACGATTCAAGCTGAAATACATTCAAGTATATGTCAATCAAAATATCCATGCATTTCCAAAGGATATATAGCTTCATGGAACCTCTTTAAAGACCACTGGCCCCACTTTGGTGTGAGAGAATGGGATTACTTTCTCCACCTCCTCCCCCCAAATGCTTGGTGTAAACATAGTAAATATCTTGCACAATTATTCAAACCATTTGAAAACTGGACACAAATTTAACTTTCTGAGCGAAGCAAATGTGAGTGCCAAAATATGAAGAGTCAACGTGTAGATAAAGATGTAGAGTCAAGATGTAGAGTCATGATGTAGAGTCAACATTTAGAGTCAACGTGTAGAGTCAACATGCAGAGTCAACATTTAGAGTAAACATGTAGAGTCAAGATGTAGAGTCAAGATGTAGAGTCAAGATGTAGAGTCAACATGTAGAGTCAACATGTAGAGTCAACATGTAGAGTCAACAAGTAGAGTCAAGATGTAGAGTCAAGATGTAGAGTCAACATGTAGAGTCAACATGTAGAGTCAACATGTAGAGTCAACATGTAGAGTCAACATGTAAAGTCAACATGTATAGTCAAGATGAAGAGTCAACATGTAGAGTCAAGATGTAGAGTCAACATGTAGAGTCAACATGTAGAGTCAAGATGTAAAGTCAACATGTAGAGTCAAGATGTAAAGTCAACATGTAGAGTCAACATTTAGAGTCAACATGTAGAGTCAAGATGTAGAGTCAAGATGTAGAGTCAAGATGTAGAGTCAAGATGTAGAGTTAACATTTAGAGTCAACATGTAGAGTCAACATGTAGAGTCAACATGTAGAGTCAAGATGTAAAGTCAACATGTAGAGTCAATATGTAGAGTCAACATGTAGAGTCAAGATGTAAAGTAAACATGTAGAGTCAAGATGTAGAGTCAACATGTAGAGTCAAGATGTAAAGTCAACATGTAGAGTCAAGATGTAGAGTCAACATGTAGAGTCAAGATGTAGAGTCAACATGTAGAGTCAAGATGTAGAGTCAACATGTAGAGTCAACATGTAAAGTCAACATGTAGAGTCAACATGTAGAGTCAACATGTAGAGTCAAGATGTAGAGTCAACATTTAGAGTCAACATGTAGAGTCAAGATGTAGAGTCAACATGTAGAGTCAAGATGTAAAGTCAACATGTAGAGTCAACATTTAGAGTCAACATGTAGAGTCAACATTTAGAGTCAACATGTAAAGTCAACTTGTAGAGTCAAGATGTAAAGTCAAGATGTAAAGTCAACATGTAGAGTCAACATGTAGAGTCAAGATGTAAAGTCAACATGTAGAGTCAAGATGTAGAGTCAAGATGTAGAGTCAAGATGTAAAGTCAACATGTAGAGTCAATATGTAAAGTCAACATGGAGAGTCAAGATGTAGAGTTAACATGTAGAGTCAACATGTAGAGTCAAGATGTAAAGTCAACATGTAGAGTCAACATGTAGAGTCAAGATGTAAAGTCAACATGTAGAGTCAACATGTAGAGTCAAGATGTAAAGTCAACATTTAGAGTCAAGATGTAAAGTCAACATGTAGAGTCAAGATGTAAAGTCAACATGTAGAGTCAAGATGTAAAGTCAACATGTAGAGTCAAGATGTAAAGTCAACATGGAGAGTCAAGATGTAGAGTCAACATGTAGAGTCAAAATGTAGAGTCAAGATGTAAAGTCAACATGTAGAGTCAACATGTAGAGTCAAGATGTAAAGTCAACATGGAGAGTAGAGATGTAGAGTCAACATGTAGAGTCAACATGTAGAGTCAATATGTAAAGTCAACATGGAGAGTCAACATGTAGAGTCAAGATGTAAAGTCAACATGTAGAGTCAAGATGTAAAGTCAACATGTAAAGTCAACATGTAGAGTCAACATTTAGAGTCAACATGTAGAGTCAAGATGTAGAGTCAAGATGTAGAGTCAACATGTAGAGTCAACATGTAGAGTCAACATGTAGAGTCAACATGTAGAGTCAACATTTCGAGTCTATGCCAGGTAATGTGCTTATTTTAAAGTTCCGTTATTTTGAATTTTCCCATGCTTAGATGGGGATGGGGAGGGGAGGGTCGGCAACCTTAAAGTCCCCCCCCTCCAAGTCTCTAAAAGGTAACTTTTGTGAACAGTGAAATTGCAGAGCTTTCCTGTATATCCGGGGTCGGAAACCATGGCTCGTGAGCAACATGTGGCTCTTTTTGTGGCTGCACCAGGCTCTCAAACAAATTTTCGATTAATAAAAAAAATGCACACTTCTATTCAGACTCCTTTAATCTACATACATGTACTAATAGCATTTAAAAATGTCATAACAGTGTTATTAAAAAGAATGCAGAGAAATGATTATTGTACTTTTAGCGTTGAAATTACACAAAATGCTAACATTTCCTTGAATTTTTAGCTTTAAACATCATGTTTGGCTCTCATAGAATTACTTTTCGAAATATGTGGTATCTATGGCTTTTTCAGACAAAAAGTTTCCCGACCCCTACTGTATATTTTGTATCATTAGTTTAAAAAAAAAAAAAAAACCTTAGGTTTTATAAACAGAAACTTTTACAGATGTAATATAGATATAAAATTGAAATGCTACCTCACCCTGGTGAGAACTATACTATCTTCTGTATCGGACCCATCCATCAAAGAAAACATTGATAAACTAGAACAGATTCAAAATAGAGCTGCCAGATACATTACTGGAGAATTTCAAAGCTGACAAGAGTAACACCATTAAACCATTAAGCATTGAAACACTAGATAATAGAAGAACCAAGAGTAAACTAGTAATTATACATAAAGCAATTGATTCAAATTCAGAAATACAACACAAAGATAACTTAGTAAAACCCTAGATATAGACATAAAGATAAAAACACCTTTCTTATTCCGTATGCAAGAACAAACACGTGCAAGTTTTCTTACTTCCCATCCGGAATTGGGGCGTAAAGTGGGTTGCCTGAAGAAACAAGGAAAGCCAACACTTTATCATTTAAAATAATAAGAATTCAGGACTAAACACAAACCATAGAGAAACGTAGACGCAATAATCTTCTCTATAGAAGGAGCATCTGTAACAGATAAGATAAGAACAATATTATTCCCAACTGTATGCAAAGTCTATTCAATCTTATTTTAAAATACTATATTTTTAATATTAATTATTTAGTACTATCTATATACCAACAATCCATAACTAAAAAATAAAAATTAATAAACACATTATTTAACTGGTAGTGGGGCGCGGTGGTCTAATCTGTAGCGAGATGGACTACCGAACCGCTGCAAGAACTCGAGTCGCGAGCTCGAGCCGTGGTACTGGCAAGGCCCCCCCCCCCGGGGCATTGTGCTAACGACACAATCCCATGCTCGTTAGTGGTCAATGAAACTTGTGAACGCTACTTCCCTTGCTCCCACGGACCTTCATGGTCTGTAAGGGATATTTATTATTTATTAACTGGTAAAATATTTCAAACAGTCGTTTCTATTTCATTGCTTAAAAAATAAAAATAAATAAAGGTTAATTAATCACAGTTGGATGTTTATTTACTGAAGATGGCGATGAGCAAGTTCCAAAGTGAATCACAGTTCATGTTGTTGGTCGCGTCCACAATGTCAGCAGAGACCAGATCAGCGCCATGCCTCATCGTAGTCTAAATGTCAAGGTCATCAAAAACAGCAAATTATTCGTGGGTGTCGGGAGCGCTCACTAAAAAAATGTTTACTTTTAAAGAAAAAAAAGAATATGTTTGTAGTTGGTAGCAGATGAATTATCAATCGGTTTATATGTGACAGAAGTCGGGGGGGGGGGAGTATAGACAGCCATGTTGTGACACTTTAGGAAGGCCCCTGAAAATGAGCGATTTCTTTTTCATTCATTCTACAACAGTTATTATCTAGCAACCCCTTGGGTTAATTCTGACAGGTTAAGATTGTTAGGCCACACAAAAGGCTCTGAATGAAAAGACAAACTACATTTGATTAAATAAACAGATACATTAAAAAAAATAATTCTACTATGAATTGAATAAATAATTTAAAATTATTTCGAATAATCTCTTGATGATTTTAACTTAAAAAATTTAGACTCAACTTTGAGATATCTTTTTTGTATCAAATCAACACATATATATTTAAACGATCTATTCGCTGTTATTTAATGCATCAATTAGAAACCGTGCGAAAGTTTATATACAACGTTTTTAAAATTTACCTGATGTTGGCTTGGATATGCGTATTCTATGTGCAGATGCAGATCGAAAGCGTAAAATTCTTTAAAAATATTGAGTTAGCTATCAACACACTGCAACAAAATGATCATAATATTGATCTTTAATATCCTATATTAATTCCGATTACGAAAGACGCATCTCTCCCTGTGCAAATATACTTTTATATGTGTATACAGCCCTGTTAACGATTGAAAAACTTTCAATCTGCTCAGCTTATTGTAAAAAGTATTCAATTAATATGCATTTTATAAGAATTACAAATAGCTATTCTCACACTACCTCCAGCAGCGTCACAGCCAGTGGCGTCACTAGGGGGTGCGGTGGGGGCGGACCGCCCAGGGTGACACCATCAGGGGGTGACACCAGACTGTTAAATTCTATATATTCCCGTTATTTAACACTGGAAAACTCAGAGGAGTTCTATGGGTTAAATCTTAAGGGGGTGACACCAAAAGCTACCGCCCCGGGTGACACCATGAGCTACCGCCCCGGGTGTCACCAACCCTAGTGACGCCTCTGGTCACAGCATACACGTTTTTTACACACTTAAAATCAAAATTGAATCAAGAAGTTCATGTAAATTTAAGTAAATATTTCTTCATGCAATTTAAAAATTTCCGTTAAAAATATCTAACTATATAGATCTATATAATTCTCCTCATGGTTCAACCATGCAGGACGCCAAGCTGTCTATCCCCACCGACCAATCAGCTGGCAAGAAAAGGTAGTGCAGAGGGTGGGGAGGCATCGAGACCAACGATGCGTTCAAATGAGGTCAATTACTTTGTTCTATCAGAATAAAAGTATAGCATGTATTTCGAAGTGTAGTGGTTATTACATTCTCCTAACACGCGGAAGGTCGTAGGTTCAAGCTCCAGCTAAGACATTACTTTTTTTAATTTTTAAAAATGTTTGTGTTTGTGCCCGTTCATTTCCCACTTTCTTATCGAACATGACTTCGCAACACGGCTGTAAGCTTTGTTTCTCCACAATGGCATAATAACCTCGTGCTCTCCGTTCTGCTCAGTGACTGAAAAGTAGTCACACACTCTCCTCAACAATTACTTTCATAAAATGAATACTCTAGGCGCCCTCCCTCGCTCTCTAGGCATGCGCAACTGTGCATGTGTACCCGCAGTAGTGTGTACCTCATCGCTTATTAGCGGCGTATGCTACGACGCTGGACGGCTAGTATACTTATATAATATCAAAATGTATAATTCATACGAACAAGCACAAGACGAGTGCAAATAAGCATGACGAATTACCTTTGTTAGGGTCGGCCTATAACAGTTTATGGTTGGCACGCTAGAGTGGTGCAGGTGTGGCAGGTAGCTAACAGCAGTGCGCATGTCACGAAGCCAACATTGCGTCAGCGGCCCCACTCCCCCGCCGACGTTTACTCGCGTTGTACTGATTTCTTCGAACTGTAATTTGTGTCCGTTCTTTCCGCACTTTCTTTGCACAATCAGCGACTATATTTGAGCAAGTCTGCGGCATATGCTACGCCACGTGTCGTATCTAGTTTTTTTTAAAAAATCAATATACATAATTTGCAATGTATGTCACGTCCGTCTTTCACGTCATTCCGTCCCGTCCGTCACACTATGCAAGGTAACTCTCGATTTTTAAAAATGAAATTATAGACTAAAATAATTTTTAGAATGTTAGTTTCGAGGTAAAAGAGTGTGTTTCTCGTCTTAAAATATTGTGATGTGACTTCATTATTTGAGCTTTTATTAATATGTAAGAGGAAAGAAAAAAAGAGCCATGGTTAATTTGATGTGATTATTATTATTATTTATTTATTTATTTATTTGTATTAAATATCCGTTTTTGTGTATGCGCGCATGTCAGTATTATGTACCTAATTATAAATTTAATTTTCTATATCAGTGTCTAACATCCTTTTTTGGTTTATCAAATTTACAATTGGTTGATGTTTGGTTTTCAAGTTTCGATGCGTTCTGAACTACAAAGCCATAATTTATTAAAGCAAATGAAATTTGTCACCTTATACACCAGTTAAGCGCTTATTTTTCTGTTATACCCATTGAGATTGCATATTTGTATGTTTAAATAATTAACATATTAAAAGATCGGACTCATCTCCACAATAGATTTTGTTTGATTGTTATTTATATCTAATATTTCAATGCATCTTAGACTAATTTTGAAATTTTGAAAACGTTGCTTTTAGTATATAACTGGAAGAGGTGCTGATCTGACAATTATGAAAACGTTTGTTTAATTCCTATATCATACAGAATGGGACTGCATAAAGCTTTTTAATAAAAAAAAACAAATTACAGAAACTATTTGTGTAAGAAAACAATAAATTTAAGCTTTAATATTTATCAACTAAAAAAAATAATAGTAAACGTTTCGGCTCATGCCTTCATCACTTTTAAGTAAAATAACATAAATAATTACTTACATTACATAAATCTTAAAACATATTAGAGCCTTTTTTTCCCTATATTCTGTGTCCTTGTTTGTTTTTGTTTTTGTTTTCTTTTCATTTTTTATCACATAGTTGCATTGTTCTGTTTACACGTTTTTGATAATGTGTTGGTGATGATGTATGGACCAATGTCATAATAGATCTGTAAAAGGTGCCGACTTGGCAGTAATAAAAGCGTCTATGTGAATTCTCAAAACGTGTATATTTAATTGTAAAAACGATTAACTGTTGATACTGTCATATTTTCTTTCATCCTGTGACACCTTTGCTTATTACGTTTCATGCAAAATACATAGTTGTTTATTTTATTTACATGTGTAAATAGATATATTAATTTTTTTACGTGTTTTTGATAATTTTGTAATAATAATGTATGGATCAATGGGCGAATAAACTGACAAGTCATAATCTTAAATGAAGCTTAATCGGCTACAAATCACATATGTACTTAATAGGGATCACATTAAAGTCACCGTTCTTTATAGTGCCGCAAGTGAACAATATTTGTGAATGCTTCGAACATCAAACTATTATGCTGTGTGTAATTCACTATGCATTTACAATTATCATGAGTATGTCATTACTATTCATGCAAACTTTATAAGCCCAGACGTTTTCTCATTACAAATGTATTCGTATAGATAAAATGCTATCTATGTCCTTTCGCAACGCTATATTTTAGAAAGCGCATCCCTTAAAAGCTTTGAAAAAATAAATACTGCACCAAAAATTACTATTTTGGAACGTTCGCATACAAAAGTTCAATGTGGAAATGAGATTTAATTTTTCTCTCTTTGTCTCTACATTTTCCGATTATTTACTTTACGGTTTTCAGGTGAACGGAACAGTTTTAAAAAACCTGAAATATTTTTACTTACAAAATCTTCGTCATTTTTGACAGGCAATACACTAGTAAATTAATATAACGATTCATTGAAAATAAAATGGTTTGCATCAATTGATGTGCTTCTCTCACGATATTTTTGTTTTCATTTTGAATGACAGTACGAAAAGATGGGGTAATATTAATTTTGAGAGTTGTAAAGCTAAGTTATTCTGCGTTTAAACACTAAGGTTATATGATTTCTTTATTTTTGTATCTGAATTTAATATAATATAACAAGGCGATCCGATATGTTTGTACCGGAACTTTCAGCATTACAAAACCTTTTTTTTTAAAGTGGCGGCATCTCCTCTTTGGCACAACAAATCAAAGCGATCCCCCCAAACAAACTATAATGAAAGGTAAACCGGTCGACACCAGCCATCGAGATGGATACACCACCGGAGGGCCTCATGAATCCAAACGCATTGCGGTCCCGGAGATGGCCCGGTAAACAGTCGCCCCTCCCCCCCCCCGGACCTTCATTAACATCACGTGACAATTCCCTTAATAAAATATTTATTTGCCTTTCCGTCGAGTGTCGGTCACGTGATCACGTGGCTGCCATAGCAACGCGGAGTTCAGCTGGCGCCAAGGATCGATCTCCACCACTTGTTCCACACCTTCCCGCCACCCTTCCCCCCACTCTCTCGCGTCCCACCCAGGCCTCTCCACCACATCCCATCACAACCCTCCAACCGTCACCTCCCGTTTCTGTCTTTTCATTGATTCTGAGCCAGCAGGGAGCGACTGTGGTAACATCCCCACCTACTCCCCCATCCTATACAATGCTGGGACAGCACATGGCATCGTGGTGGGCTCAGGATACATAAACGAGTCTGTTTTTCCCCCCACTTCTACTTCTTATACTTCCACCGAAGTTGTATTGTAGCCAGTTAAATGTGGTAGAATCATTAGGCGAGAATTACGCAGGAAATGGGTACACCGGTCAATGAGATCGTTATCTGTGCATCTTGTGACCCGACGACGGCAGAAATGAAAGCTGTTTAAATCATCCGTGCACATTATTTATACCCTGGCTACTCTCCTTTATTATAAAGCCCTTACAAGATGCCACTGACGTAAGAAGCCTAATACGACAATAAAGAAACTTGTTTAGTTTATTTATTATGTAAAGATTCGGTGATGGGGAGGCATTTTGAGTCAGGTGAAGATTTTTTTTTTTGAAAGGTTAGAACGGCAATAAGTGTGGCTCCCCTTTCAGTGCGTCAGAAACGATAGAAAAGACCCATTCAGAGGCGTCACTAGGGGGTGCACAGGTTGTGGACCGCACCGTGAGACATCAACCCAAGTAACGTTTTTAGATATGTATGTCCGTCCGTAACGCTACTAATTTTAGACAACAGCGCACTGCTAAACAGCATTGAAAAACATTACTGCACCAAAAATAACTGTTTTCGAACGGCCCAATAAAATTGTTCAATAAGGAAATAAATTAAATTTAAAAAATAAATGACTTTTCTTTATTACATTATCAACGCAATTTTCCTAGGGAAAAATTGCGTTTATATATTTGAAAGTCTGGCCAGTCTTTTCGAGCTTTGAATAGCAACTCCTCCTGAATTATACCAGATAGAGGGTTCGGGTCTTTTGCAATTATTTTAAAAAGGTCCCAAGAATGGGCATAGGCCAAAACAAAAATTACCGAAAAGGATTACTGGATTTTCGGGGGGGGGGGGGGCGAAAAAAAGTCAGTGTTTTGTCAATTTCTCGCCAACCATAACATCCATCGGGTTGAAACAAACGCCAAACGGTAGCTACTAATATTTAAAACAATGATAGAGAAGGAATTGGGAAAAATCTCTTTTCTTTCGAGTAACGTAATTTTAGCAGCAGTTTGTAGATACTCTTAGATAGCTATTGTTTTGTTTACTTTCAAAATTAATGATTTGAAATGACTTTTAATGTAATCTAGAATGAGTTCCCTTGAATAAAAAAAAATCGGACATTCTTTGTTGGAAATTGCTTTTAAATACTCATTCGAGTTTTTATTGGATCTACTTGTTTTTTTTTTAAATTCTGGTGTGTATTTTTTCAAAAGTAATAGATTCCTGCTAAAATATGTTTATTTTTGAAATCCTCCGTCATTTTTGACGGGTAATACACTAATATATTTATATGCATGTATTTTTTTTTAAAAGTCAATGTTAAAATGTTGCCAAGAAGAAAAGGAAAAGAGAATTCTTTTAGTTCCTCATGGACTGTTCTCAAGATTCTGAATCTGTATCTAATTCGACTCTGACTACGATTCCGGCAGTGACTCTGACATTGACAATGTTGTGACACTGGCTTTGATTCTGACTTCTACTGTCTGACTCTTCTTTGGGGCGCTTTCTCTTACTCTGACACTGCATGATGGGACTCTCATTATTGTTGTGACGCAGTCTTTGACAATAACCCTTGACTGTTTATTGACCCTGACTCTATATATGTGTAATCGAGTCATTGTTCTAGTTTTCTCTCCATGAATCCTGTTGAGAATCAAATGCTGACTGAGGTTTAAACACGATACGATCACATATTAAAAATTTGTATTTTCCCTAGTGTGAACAATGTGGATTCTTGCCCTCTACACGCTCACACGATGACCTTTGGCTGAGACATCCCCCCTCCCCCCCCACACACACAATCTATAGAAAAAATAGACACAGCCATAGCACAATAAAACTGTGTACTTGAAGTAGAATTTTGACATCTTGGTGGTTTGAGAGTAAAGAGGACAATAAGAATGTTAACGGGGCGATTTTCACCTGAATACACTCAACTCAAGCCACAGGTTGAAGTTTAAAACGCAATTTAATTCTTTAACTTTAAAACACAAATCTTTAACATGAAGGTGCATATAAAATTAAGAAGTCAACGCGATGCCGGATACTCGCCGCATTATTCTTGAACGGTTCAAAACTTTGGGGAAATCTGCGCGAAAGCATGAGGCGCATTCTTGAATATAATCTCTCCTTCAAAAACTATGTACACACCTAATTTCTACCCCAAAGAGGTAGAAATAAAATTAACATATAAATAAAGTATACATTTCTTCACCTCTCATTCTAAAATGAAATAGAACTTTAAAAAAAAATACAAACATAGCCCATTGCAAACAGATGTTGGGAGACCAAAAGCGATTAAGAACTTTTTTTAAAAAAAATTAGATAAAAGCGCACAGACCAGGCTGGCGTGTTGACACGACACTCACAGGTCAAGGCTACATGAGGGTGTTGTGTATCCCAATGACAGCCTCCTTTGTTTTTCCCAACTAATGTCTGGTACCTATAGGAGCTGGGTGGACTCATGGACGCCCTTGGAATCGTAAACAGATCCCTCTGTCTTCAATGGGACATGAATCCGCGTCTTCTGGTATGCCAGCCGAGCTTGCATGCCGCTCGACAGCCTTGCCCCTGAAAGAAGTAGCAGGCCTACTACTTCTAGAAAAATGAACGACTGAAACCACGCGTCATATAGAATAGCCAAACATACGCCAATTGAATTTTTAATTCTTATTTTTATCATATTCCTGAAATATGATTTTGGGAGAGAAAAAAATCAATCGTGTAGAGCAGCACTTCTTAGATCCTATTATGAATTTCAAGGAAGCAGTATCTAATATTAAAAACTGGGAAAAGGAATGAGTCAAATTTCACGATAATTCCGAGACAAGTTACTGTGTGTAGTCAACGCCAAAACCATGGACAGTGACAGAAAGACTAGTTGACATAGTATGATGCCTCGTGGAGAACTAAAGATGAAAACAGAAAGAAAAGATTACTGCCGCTGGCCGCTAGTCAAAACTCCTCTATTAGTACTAGATAAAAATTTAACTACATTTCTTTTCGTCGAAATAACAAATATTTTCAGATTTTACTACACGACCAGACTTTTCCTTTTCAATTTAAAATGCGAAATGCTTTTTTTAAACGTAATAGAATAATGTGATTCAACAGGTTTTAGGGCATATAGAGATGGCAGTGCCTTGTGCTCTAAGTGGAGACACCATTGGCAGACAACTCATGCGTTATAAAGCAATTTAAAAAAACTAATCCACGATTGAAACTGTATATAGCTGTAAAGAAAGGAACGATTACCCAAACAAAAATCACAGGTTTTTTTTTTCGTCTACAAAGGATCATAACACACTCCATCCCATGTGCTCTATTCAGAATCCAGATTTTTTTATCTGCCCATTCTTTCCCCGGTTCTCTTTTGTTTCTGTCCGCAAGCATGAACAAAGAACAAACACACAGCTATTAACGCTGCACGCGACAAGCGAGGACATTCCCCCCCCAAACCCCTCACGCCACCCTGTTACTCTCCCTTCTTTGACCACTGCCAGATTGTGATGGGTCTATCGTGTGCGATGCATACATATTCTTTGTACTGGCGGCAAACAGATAGATCAGTTATTGGTCACTCATGTGCACCGGAAGCCTATACAGGACACGGGAATAATCATCACAAGATCGTCACCAATCTTTAACAGTATTTTAGGACACACAATGTTTAAATGCACCTACAAAATCATTATCTATCAGTAATTGTATCACCTACTAGCAGGTGCGGATACCGTTCATCATTGTCGATAGAACCCTCTAAAACAGTGGTCCCTGACCGCCGGGCCGCGGACCGGTACCGGCCGGGGAACAAATTTTAACGGTCCGCCAAATGAAAATTTTAAAACTATTTACATTTTATTTACAGTGATATAATTCTCTAGGGATTGTGGGTATTTCTATACACAAAACAGGCAAGAGCTTGTAACCTGTTTCAGCGGCACCCAGGAGAAACATGCTCAGGGTTCTCATTGATTTAAAATGCTAGTAAACTAAAACATTCAATAATTGTTAATTCATTATTAATTTGTTGCAATTTTTGTTTATGTTAAAGGCATATCTAACTTCGATTAAATTAAAACTATAAAATCTAAACACTCTAAAATGCAAGTAGGAAAATAAACGCCACCGACAAAACTCCCCCCCCCCAACCCTCCCCTCTCAGCGGGCCGTGGTAAAATTACAAAACTTATTACCGGTCCACGGAAAAACAAAAACAACAGAAAGGTTGGGGACCACTGTTCTAAAAGACCATTTTAAAATTTTGTGGCTATCGAAACTAGAACCAAGGACACAAAAATCCGACAACTTTATAACTTTTTTTTTAATGCAGATTCCGACTTTTTCGTTTTTAAATATTTTAGCACCATTATTTATAATTAGCTTCGCCTATTTTCATTCCTTTTACTTCACATGTTCCCTATAGAGTTACCATAGACCATCATAGTCATAAAAGGTTGTTATGTTTCATGCCCCCCCACCCAACAACTTTACAGTTTGCGTCAAATGTAGCCAAACAAAATTACATGGAAAAGTTACCACCGGGTAGGAATACCCCAATAAGTTTTTTCATATCCCTGATACTTCTGGTATACCGTCTTACCCAGCTCCCCCCCCCCTTTTTTTCCAACTAAAAATAATAAAAAATTGAATATTATACGGTTTTTAAAACAAAAAATAACACACACACACAAATTGCAACCAAACAGACGGGAAAAAGTTTTTGGCGGGAACCAGGCGTCAGTTCTCATCATCAGCCCACAACTATTTCAGGTCCAAGGTGGTCGCTTTGGCGCCTGGTCGAATTAATTTCCCATGGCCGAGGATCACTAGTTTTGGTGATGATGCTCGGGACGTTATTATCTTACTGCATACTTAATGTCATCGACCAACTTCAGAATTCGGACGCCAAATGGTATGATGTTTTGTCGCAATTTTGGGAGCTAAGGATGATATTGGATTTGTAGAGAGTATGTATATTTTGTGTTAGCATAAATTAAGTTTATTTCATTTGTTTGACATGTTAATCAGGCACACGCCAATCCTAAGTAAAAATGTTAAATAGTAAATTTCAGGTGGTCTCTCAGTCAAACAATAATAACGATGCATGGTAAAAAAATATCTCTGCGTTTGTTGTGACAGAGTAAAGATAATCTGAAATTTCGTTTGATATTAGTATAATTAATTCATACTTATTATAAATATTTTTAAAAATTAATTCTATAATTAATAATGTAAAAAAATCATGTTAAGCCTGGTCCCTATTGGAATTCAGGACGTGTTAGCGCATTTTCGTATTATGTATCAGTACTTATGTTAGATATCAGCATTATGTAGTTATCAGTAATTGTGTTTAGATTTTAGACATATTTTTATGAATTTTCTTGTGTAATAAATATACCTGACATTTTTTTTTAATTTAAAAGTCATGTCTTTACATTTTAATTTTTTTTATTTTCTCTTTAATCTAACTACAAGTCACCACAAATGATGACGCAAAACTCTCTAAACTTTTACACATATTCTAATGACGTCAACTAAAAAAAAAAACTAATTCGCACCACTCTTCAATGCTTGAAAAACTATGTATTCGACTTCCAGAAATGGCGGCCGTTCCCTGCGCTAGTGTTACCTCTCGATTCGAAATATTTTTTGGTAGTTTTAACGGGGTTTTTTAACGGATCGAGTAACTGAGTGTTGATGCACAAATGGCAGGTCAGGACAAACAAAAAACATATATACATCATGGGTCTAGGACTTATGGATGCTGTGATCTAGGGTGATGACAGACGGGCGGACAAAACGGGTGCAATAGCGCATTCGACTTCTCGAAAATGCGCTAAAAACAAGAACAACAAACGCTGTATTCGCTTATTCCATTTCAAATGTTATTTTATCTCTCCTTGAGAAACTTTAAAAAAAAAAAACACACTTTTATAACTTATATTTTTTAGCCGAGTGGTGGGGTAAAAATATATTAGTCCACTATCCCTTTATGGACGTGCTCGCCAGTGGCGTCACTAGGGGGTGCGGTGAGGGCGGGCCGCCCCATGTGACACCATCAGTGGGGTGACACCAAAATGTAGAATTCCCGTATGTTCCCGTTATTTGGAATTGGAAACCTCGAAGGAGTTCTATGGTTGAAGTCGTAAGGGGGTGACACCATGAGCTAACGCCCCGGGTGGCACCAACCCAAGTGACGCCGCTGGTGCTCGCCACTAGCCGTCTCTAAGTGAGTCAGTCTGGGTTTGCCCTTATATAGGTACCCTAAAGAGCGTTACAGCCTGTGAGATATTGGTAAGATACGATAATGTCATTGGTCAGGTCTCGCCAGCCAATCATAGTCATAAAAGTGTCACGCCATCTTGTCTGATTTCCGTCCATCTGTTATGGTCAGGCCCCGACGATAATGTCTTGGACCAGGGAAGAGAAAGTTGGGAGCCAGTGAGATCGGACGGAGCTCACCTAACTGTACATATATTGTTTACCGCATGCCCTAAAATGTTAGTCAGTCTCAAACATACAAAGCAGCTGTGCTCACTGTAATATATTGTTTCCCACTCAGGAAATATCGTTACAATTTACACGTGTAGTCTGGATGTGTGCAGTTCTTTCCACGGTCCCAGTGAGTGCAAATAGTCAGCTATGTAAAGCGACCCCTCCTATACGTTGTCATGCTGTGTGAAAGACTTTAAGGACACATAGATCATCGCAAAACTAGAACAATTACACACTTTGTGCATGCAAAGACAAATATAAGATTATATTGTCTATGTTGTACTAGTAAAAGGATTTCTTTTTCTTTCTTTATTGACTTTTCTCTGGTATACAATCTGGTAGCAGCCAGACAAAAAATTGATCTTTAAACCACACTCTCTTTTTATGTTGGTACATTTGATCACCGTAAAACCACCCCTTTAAACATAAGGTTATTTAATTAACGGTAAGTGCTTCAATGTCCAGCAAGCAAGCGCACACACACTCTCTCTCTCTCACACACACACACACGCGCACACACACACACACACACACACACACACACACACACACACACACACGCACGCTCGCACGCACGCACG
>MUZC01003869.1:238278-249058 GCA_002072015.1 Radix auricularia
GATAAACAAGGTGGTACAGATGCCGACGTCAAAATAAGGATCGGAAAAGCAAGAGCAGCCTTCCAGCAACTCAAGAATGTTTGGGTCGCCAACAACTTAGGCAGCAAGTTAAAAGTAAGGATTTTTAACGCTATGGTGAAACCAGTGCTGCTATATGGAGCTGAGACATGGAGAACAACGGCTGTAAACCTGACCAGAATCCAGACCTTCATTAACAATTGTCTAAGAAGGATTCTCAGAATTCACTGGCCGGACAAAATCAGCAACCAGGAACTGTGGCAGCGGACTAAACAGAAGCCCATTGAGGAAGAGATTCTTCAAAAGCGGTGGAGGTGGATCGGTCATACACTAAGGAAACCTGCTTCTAATACAACAAGGCAAGCCCTGAAATGGAACCCACAGGGTAAACGGAAAAGAGGCCGCCCAAGAAACACCTGGCGCCGAGAATTGGAGGCAGACATCAAGAGGATTGGCCATGAATGGAAGATCCTGGAGAAAATGGCCCAGGATAGAGATGCCTGGAGAGCTCTTGTAGGTGGCCTATGTCCTAGGAGGAAGTGCAGACGCCGGCGATGATTGGTAGATGTCCCTCCTGGACGAGAAGGCTCAACAACAAAATCACCACACGATTTTTCAACTAACTGCTGTAGACTGTCGTACATCGTTCCTCAGCGTTCCAGATCCAGTGACTTGGACTATTATATAATATATATATATACTTTTGACATGCAGAAAGATTTCAATTCAATATATATATATATATATATATATGAAAAACAAATTTAAATGGTTTTCTTTATTTCCACATCGCACACCCTTCCTGAAAGCCAAGTAAATGAAATAAAGTTTACGCTGCATCCCGCATTTTTTAAAATTATTATCTTTTTCAAACATTTTCTGTTTTAGACTTCTTTGCCAAAATCAATAATACAGCAAGGGGAACTGTATCGTTAATACTATTGGGTGGAGCGTCCAGTTATGGGCCTTTGCCTAACATGGCATCTGTCGATATTAGGGCACATGTTGTTGGCAAAATTCCAGACCATTTGTGTGGCGAGTATGAATCGTGGGGATGTGTAAGATGGCGTGAATGAAAGGGAGTGGGAATTAAACGGTCGGTGGAGGCGGATAGGTGGGAATGAGATGACGAAATAAAAGTGAAAGTTAAAATAGATGAGAAAAGAGGGTACCCGGATATGGTTAGACAACATGTTTAGAACGCTATTGATAATAGTCCTTAATTTTTTTTTTCAATTGGCCGTTTAAAAAAAAAAGGCATCCGTCGATGACGTAAACGTGTTGTACCTGAAGACCCTATCCTGCCCGTCTCTAGTGGCTTAAGCTTGAATACAAGCCATTATCCGGTATTGTTTAGGTGTCAATAGTAATGGAACCGTCGTCAATAGATGTTGAAATATAAATAGCTTTTCATAACGACATGGCAACATCGTACATTTTGTAACAAATAAATATGTTATTATAAGCTTAACTTAACGAATGGTGAGAGATATAATAATAATTATTTGATGTTTTTAAAAATGCTAATTAAGTACAGAATAATATCTTAGTCTATTAACTATAATTTATTTTTAAAATAAATATTAGGAATTAAGAAAATATTATTTATTTTTCAAAAGTACAAATTAAATTTTCATTGCAACTTTTAATTTCTAGTCTAAATAATATTTTTAGATTCACATTGACTTCAGATAGTTCAATCATTGTCAGAATTATAACTCTCATTGTTAGAGCATTTGATTTAGCCTGGAAATGGTCAGTTGATGTGTTGTCTTATCATAGAGCTTAGATGTGTTGGGGATAACTGGGCAATGGATAAGGGGCCATCCATAAAGTACGTCACGCAATTTGTGACCATTTTGGACCCCGCTGCCTCCTGTAACAATTTGTAACATATCTTGGGAGCTTTAAAGTTCGAGTTTAAAAAAATAACACGCAATTAAAATATTAAATTTAATTCTTAAAATACACTTCACTTTTAAACTGTATTAAAATATAAAATTTCCACTTAAAAGTAGGGATGTCCCGGATTCAAAATTTGAAATCCGGCCGGAGACAGATTTGGCCGGATTTATGAAGTTAAATCCGACTGGAGTCGGAGTCAGATTTTTTTAAAACGTACGCATTCCGGATTTGCCGGAGCCTTCATTAATATACATAAATCAAGGCTCTACCGGTCAGCCGGATTTACGAAATGAAATCCTGCCGGATTCAAGATTTGCCGGAGCTGGAGCCGAAATCTTGTAGTATAATAGTTAATTGTTAAAAGTCGTCACAGTTATTCAATGAAACAGAAACTCATTCTAGATAGAATTTTTTTTTAATGCAAAAATGAGACTTAACAATAATAATTATATAATACACATCAGTTATCTTCTACCTTTTCATTTACAATGGGTGAGGTCAAGTTTTAGATAATCTTCCGATTATGCAACCTATTGACACAGGGATAAGAAGTAGATTAGTAAAACTTGACCTCGCCCATGCAGTGATTAAATAATAAAAAAGAAACAACAATTTGACTAAAAAAAGCTAGATTGACAAATTATGTGACCAACTCTTGTGATATATTAAATCTGCTTATCATGGTCCTTTGAATTGTGTTTAATTCAAAAATATTCACTTGACGTCATCTTACCATGGTGAAGTGAAGTGTTCATCCATAGCTACGACTGGCATCAATCTTTCACCATCATCGTTTCCTGGATAGATAATTTCAGACGGATCAACTCGTCCTCATCTCAACAGCCTCGGAATGTGTATATTCTCTTTTGGCAATAACTGCCATGGGATCTCTTTGCCTTCTAGCTGTGATTCTCAAAGGACAGGTGCGTTTTATCTATGTTGATTCTTGAACAGTTTGGGTGTGCATATTCTCGTGTGCCCGAGCTCTGTGTTGTCCTGCATGCTTCTTCAACATTGCTTTTTGAGGCAAAATATAAGTGACATACTTTGCAAATTCGATCAAGTAAGCTGGTCTTCAAAGATGGAAAATAAAAACCATATAGTTGTACTTTGAAAACTCCTGTTGATCTCGGCATAATGTCATAAAATTTTAGAGTTTGTGCCACAAACAAGGAAGAAAATTTATGAGAGTCCGTATCTGCTCTTCATGTAGCTCTAAGTCCATCAGTTGTTTGGTTCATTGAGATTAGAGGAGGAAAGAATCTCTAACGTAAAACGTTGAAATTTGAGCTTCGTACTTTGTCGCAATATTTTATGTCATGATATTTCGCAATTTGAATGAAATATTGGCTGGTGCGAACATGATTATCAAACAAATCCTTATCCTTCTATATTATTCCTGCTTCATCCAATTCAGATTTATGAACAACACACTCACAAGATACGCATTTCGTGCTATTAATTCAAATGTTTCACAAAATGTTTAAAAATTATTTTTAAAGCTATTTAAATTTTATTTTTTTAATGAAAAAAAATTAGAAAAAGAATAATTTAAAAAACTAATGTGTGACATCACACATGGCACATAAAATGTGTCACAAACCGTCACACTTTCTTACAACCCCCCTCACCACATTGGAGCGTGGCGTACTTATTAAGGACGGTCTCTGATTGTTTTAAATTGTTAACGAAGAGTTGAAAACAATGCAATATTATTGACTTAATGGCTAATAGTAACTTAAACAATAATTAAAACATCAAATATTGCCATTGCAATTTCATAATGGACTTTCACTTTTACTAATGTGTTCTTTCTTCTCGACATGTAACATTTTAAAAGCATTTCAAGCAGCTGTTCCTGGGGTACCTACGTCTTAGCAACTATTCTCTCAATATTTTTTTTAAAATTTCAATGACTGATGAGATCAGCGATCCTCTATAAATGCGAATATTGACATTTTTATTTTCCGCTAGTCGATAGAAGGGTCTGAAATGTAACAAATATACCACAGTTATTTGGAAATAATACTGAAATGTATGTGTAATCCTTAATTTTTAAAATTTTTAACACAGTGTTAATAACTTTTATTTTCATTATTAAAGTTGGAAGAATTATTTCCAAAAAGTTAACCATGGTTATATTAATGAGAGTGTAGGCTATATCCATGAAAACTCTTTGTATAATTGTTAGCGATTTCACAAGGGTTTTATTTCAACAAAGAAAATTTGAAATAAAATCCCTTTAGAAGTTCCCTCAGTACACTGTATTTGCGCATGGGCCCGTTTTTTCAAATGAGTGTCACAAAGATATTTTTTTAAATTCTCTTGTTATAATATATATTTTATTTGACTGTTGGAGTAAACCTTTATCTGAAGAGGACTCAATGAATTTAAATAGTTTGGAACCTCTGATTTAAGTATACAAGCATCCCGCCCGTGAGATTTTAGTCCCACATTTGGCATCGGCTTATCATAGTCTAGCAGCATTGGAGTAGGATGGGACCTCACTCACCGCAGAGTTTTCCGGTGTTCAAATATGACGCATTTTTAAGTGCCTGTAAAGAATGGAAAAAAAACGTAAACAAAAGCCTGGAATACACGAACTCCCCATGGGCACCTCCTCATTCTTATTACATTTTTAATTATTATTTTTAATATTTAGAGCATTGACGTCACAAAGAATACACCACAGTACTCTCGAACCGGGATAACCCCGAAGAGTTGGCGGGAGGTATTAAAATGTGTGGGTTTCCAATGGAAAATACATGCGCAGTAATTCTGTTCGCAATAGAACGTCTACATAATTATCGTCGAGTAAAAATAGAGTTATGTGGCATGTTTTAAAAGAAAAGTAACAAACTACAAGATATTTTCCCCTTCAACATCTGAATCCTTGGTAAAATATTATTCTTTTTTTAAAACAAAAATTATTATTATTGTTTTGAAATAAATGCGTCAAAGCAATAAGAATAATTTTTTACAATTGATAAATAATAATAATAATTACTTGCTTTCAAAATTGAAGGATTTATATCAGTTAAAAAGAAAAAGATTATACGTTTGAAAAAAATCCAAGTCACAAGATGGAAGCCTATTGAGCTTTACTCTCTTTATTCTTTGAAATTAACTTTAGCAAAGGTTTCTTTTTGATTGGCTAAATGTCGTTTATGTATTTCGAGCGTTCAATTAAAAATAAAACTGTTTCACTTGCGGAGGAAATAAGGAAAGGTGCGAGGAGGATATTTTTTTAAATCAATTATTGATTTAAAAACTAATTAAAGTGATCTTCACAAAACATACCGCGGGGAGAGAGCCACGCAGCCACACGTTCGTAGGAGTAGCTAGGAATTCGCAGGAGTTTGGGGACCCGGGGGGGACTTTGGAATTTGGACCCCCTCCCATATCTACTCAACTGCACACGTTTGGGCTTGAACTAATGTAACAACAACAACAAAATCTATCTTAACCCATACACGACTGGGTCAACACATTCAGGATTGACAATTAGACCAGTGCTTCTCAAACTTTTTCGTATGGAGGACCGGCAGGAATTTTTTCCATTTGCACCACGGACCGGTGCACTATTTCCCCTGTACTGACGCCATACCAAAATGAGCCCCAAAAGGCCTAAAGCTCCTCAAGACTAAGCAAAAATTCGACGTGTTTTTTGCTATATGTCACCGAACTTAAATAAATTTATATAACCCGGCTTAAGTATATTTTTTTTTATGTTTCTATTAAAGATAACGAAAGTTCAATATAAAAAGTTATGTATATGTATTTTAAAAAATAAATAATATTGTAACAATATTAAGTACATTTGTAAGTTCATGTTCAAAGTTTAAATAATGGCTCAGTTAAGCCTGTTTATTTGGTGCAAGTTTATCAAGTTGTGGGTCGATTGGGGACAATGCTACTCGCAATGGAGAACAAATATACATACTGTTCCTGTACTTTGTCTTATCGTTGAAAGAAATAGAAGAAGAGCCTCGAGAGCAATTTCGGCAAGTGAATCCAAGAGGATACAAGAGAGGTCAAAGTTCCAAAATTCATGTTTAAAACTTCATCCGCAGCTAACGCCAGCAAGCTATTTTCCAGTTACAAGCACGTCACGCTTCGAAGCAATAAATGGATTGCGTATGCAGCAATTACCTTTCCGTGGCCCTTCTTCTGTTGGAAAGTAGAACTCAAAACTGTCAAATAATTTTGTCAAATGCTCAATGGTGAACTTTTGTTAAGATGGAACATCAAGCTCTTCATCTGATGCGAAATTATGAAACATATCGAAACAATCTGCTTACATTCGACTCTTCCATTCTCCTAGTTTGCGTATCTGTCCATAAGTCTTGTCTGGCATTGTAAATGATGAAGCCTCCCTTCCTTGCATGGAGATATTTAGCTCATTAAAAGTGGAAAAGATATAAGCCAAATAAACCAACTTGGTTGTCCCAATTACATTATGAAATTGCGGAGACCAATCTGTTTTTTTCTCCTGTAGAAACTTGTCGAGTTCTCTTCGCAATTCAAAAACTCTTGACAGAACTTTCTCTCGAGACAACCAACGCACATCAGCATACAGTAAGTTTGTGTTCCGCACCCATTTCTTCACATAATGTAGCAAATAATCCGGAATAAAAGCATTTGTCTTGGCATAGTTCACAATATTATACTACTTCGCTGTTCACGTTGTTTAGTTCTGTTGACATTGACTTGGTGGCTAAACTTTCATGGTGAATAAAACAGTGGGTTAACTTGCATTCTCGTGCTAATTCAATAATCTTGTTGACAACTCCAGAAGACCACCGAGACATGGCCGCAGCGCCCTCCATGCACATACCAATAGAATCACCGCCTTACACAACTAGGAAGCCACATACCAGGTTAAACGGACATAACTACAACCAAGGGTACAACGGTAAACGAGCGTGAATTTTAACAGTTTACGTATATAAGCACTGCCCCTCGAAACGGCAATAGGAAAAAGAAACTCGTCGGACGACATCTAGAGAGTAACTCGATAACCATTTCAAAGGCCGTTTGTTGTTAAGTAGCCGTAGAGAAGAAATACCGAGTCCCCTGGGTGTAGTGTGTAGCACAACAAGGAGATTTCACGAACGGCTTTTATCACAAGCGACTATTTTAACACTATTTCATCTCCCTCATGCTTAAAAAGCCAATGACATGAACTCTTCACAAATTAAACATTTTCTTATATCCAGAGGCCCGATGAGTGAAATACTTCACTTTCGCAAGCAGAGACATCGCCTTTAAGGTTTATTACTCTACATATGAAAATTGTACATAAACCAAAAATACGTTTTTAGAAAAAACATCAGAAGCCTTGTACATTTACTAACCAAATAACAATAAAGACTATACGAAATTATATAGAGATTTACGTGAACAAGAGTTTCAAAAGAGAATAATTCCATTAAGTTCGACACGGGAAGAGCTATAGTATCCATCTACGTATGATTACGGTCACAACGTTTCCATGGCTTAAAATCAAACGCTACTAACCGACTGCATCTGGAAGTAGAGTCACTGGGCGCCACCTTTTATTTAAGCAAGGTGCATATTTCGTGGGTAGAAAGACCTGACTATGATTATATATTGAATTGAAAATAAATCGTATTTAAAACATCGCTAATTGTTCCGAAACTAATGTGCATTCAGCTTCATTTTTTTAAAAGTGGAATCTACGAGTGCCACCCGACAGATTATATGTACCAGCACTGTCACCTTTCTATGACAATTTTTATTAGCCATACGAGAGTATGCTCTTAAAGATCTAGTTAGTATGAGAGTATATCTTTGCTATAACGTAACCAATGTGCTATAGAACAAGACACCAACTCCGTGAAATTACATCAGTGCTGTGACAGTATCTAATTGGTGACATATCATCTCTGAGCTGCATGGGACAGTGAGCTGTCTGAACTGTGACACTGTCTACTCGCAGAGTAATCATCTCAGAGCTACGACACTATCCAGTTCCAATGTAATCATCTCAGAGCTACGGCATTATCCACTTCAAATGTAATCTTCTCAGAGCTGTGACATTATCCACTTGAAGTGTAATTCTCAGAGCTGTGACAATATCCACTTGGATTGTAATTCTCAGAGCTGAGACAGTGATCATTTTGCAATGTCATTATCTATGCAATAAGCTGTGTGGTCATGTAATTTTAACCTTGTTGGGTACCAGATAAAAGGTGGCATATATAAAATTAGAAAATCAAGTAAGCTGAGTTTGGTGATACATTAATACACACCTATACACTCATCCAAAGCCAACACACACCCCAGCATACAACCAGACCAACCCAATACACGCATACGCAATCACCCACACAACCACATCCACAACAAATCCAAATAACAAATATGTGTCTGGATATCATTTTTATATGCTACAGTCATGGTTTTTAAGTGAGTAGACAGGTTTTCCCCAGTAATTCAATCTAAAAAAATTGCTGAAAGACTCTTCGAAGTAGAGTGTTCAAATCGACAACACAAAATGTCCAGGTCTCAAACTGTGCCACAAAATGCTGAAAATGTCCCCGTTGGTTACAAGCGTTGTCGAGGCAGGCGTTTCAAATTTGGTGTTCCTTACCCCTGAACGTGAGTTATCCCCCGTTTCACTCAATGACAACACCGTTTGACAGCAAAAGTTAACAAAAAAATACTGAAAACGGTATCGCCCATCATAGGGGCGTGCTCCGTCGACCAGATCATGAGGAAAATCGACGAATGCGGTTTTGCCTAAAATATTTCGAACAGTTTCACAGATACGGTTTAGTTTTTACGAATTTCGGTAGCATTATAGATTTGATTTTTTAAAAAAAAATAAAATAAATTGACAAACTAAATTTATCTGGTTTAATTTTCTCGTTTAAACTTATACTGTAAATAGACAATTGATTGACTTCATTAGTTTGAAAACCATATCATTAGAACTTATCCAATGATATAAAATTCCGTTCACGCACGACTATACGGATCTGACATGACTGACGTGTGTAGCATTTTTGGGTATTGAATTTGTCTTCATTAAACATAAATATAGCGTGTGCATTTGTGCTTTAATTCATATCCGAAAATAACACACACAAAAATTATAAAATATCATTTTAAAATGTAGTAGAACATGACACTTTCTTTAAAGCCGTTTCTCACTTTCAATTAAACCAGTGATTTCTTTACGGTCCAATGTCACACATTACATAAAAAAGACGAAAAAACAAACAAACCACAAACCATTGACCCGTGTCTCTAGGATTGATGGCTTTGTCGAGATGATTTCACGATATCAGTTTAACGACTACTTGGCCGTCCATCAGATGACAATGTCTGAAGTCACTCAACATCCTGGTGGAGGAGTGGAGATGGTGAGAGCGTGTAGGAGTGGAGATGGTGAGAGCGTATAGGAGTGCAGATGGTGAGAGAGTGTAGGAGTGGAGATGGTGAGAGAGTGTTGGAGTGGAGATGGTGAAAGCGCATAGGAGTGGAGATGGCCAGAGCGTGTAGGAGTGGAGATGATCAGAGCGTGTAGGAGTGGAGATGATCAGAGCATCTAGGAGTGGAGATGGTCAGAGCGTGTAGCAGTTGAGATGATCAGAGCGTGTAGGAGTGGAGATGGTGAGAGCGTGTAGGAGTGGATATGATCAGAGCGTGTAGGAGTGGAGATGGTGAGAGCGTGTAGGAGTGGAGATGGTGAGCTCGTGTAGGTGAGAGAGTAAGAGTGGAGATGGTGAGAGATTATACGAGTAGAGATTATGAGAGAGTGTAGGAGTGGAGATAGTGAGAGCGTGTAGGAGTGGAGATGGTGCGAGCGTGTAGGAGAGGAGATGGTGAGAGCGTGTAGGAGTGGACATGGTGATAGTGTGTAGGAAGGGACGATAAGGCCTTTTTTAAAAATTGTACGGTTGCTGAAGATCATAACAGCGATTGACTTACGTCGGAGGTATGAAATAAACCACGAATATATGATTCATTGGTTACTTCAGCATACCGCAATAATCCACCCCCCACCTCAACACATTTTAACTTTGCTACACCAAAAAGTTACTGCGCAGACTTGATGTACTTGAATGACACGCTAACCGCTGGAAGTGGACTTAATGCGTGTCACGGTGACGCACGGCTTAGGAATGGCTATACCAATGTGATACAGTCACACTGTAAGATGTGTCAATGGTCCCACGATGTATCTGGTAACTTGACTTCAAGAGGGAACAAATCAATTTCATTTCTCACCCCACCCCCTCTCCAAGCTTTTAAGCGTCGTTGGGACTTTTCTGTGAAATAATTGAGAATTACAAATTCAACAAATTACCCAACAAAAATTGTATTATTTTCAAATACAACATTGCAAACGTTGAATAAGTGTGACTCGTATTGAGTGTTAAACAGCTCCTTTTGGTAACTCACAACCTACAGTCAATATGTAACATTTGGAAACGATGATATGCAGACACAATAAAGTCATGTGACCTGTTTAAAAAAAATATACGCAATCAGACAATGTGAGGGAACTAACTCAATAAATGTTTATGAACGTGAGCGCTTCGCAAGTTGCTACAACTTGCTCACTCACGTCTGCCAGTTTCAGTGTGCGAAAGTTGGTGATAGCCTCCCTTTTACCGTTAACCTAAAATATGTGATTATCATTGTCATGATGTTTTCAAAATATTTGGAAAAAACAAATGTTAAGACTTTTTTTAATATGTTTTTTCAACATTAAAGCTGGAGGTGACAACATTTCTGGTTCTGAGTCGGTTATTTATTATGATGCAGTTCTGTAACGATTTAAATAGAAATTCTTATAGAATCGACACTTTATTTGTCAAGGAAT
>MUZC01003869.1:249088-303022 GCA_002072015.1 Radix auricularia
GGGGGGGGGAATCCCGAACTTAAGTTAGTTGAAATAAAATCATTTACTAGATAAAAATACGCTAATCAATAAATGATCTAAACCTGTGTAGAACGATAAGTCATAAAAAGATACCGAAAACTTTCATTGGTGGGCATATAGATTAAAACACTCTTTCTGTTCTATATTCAAGAACAAACGAAAATTCTCCTATTTCCCGTCTCGAAATCGTGCGCGGAATAGCTTTTATGAAAAAACAAAAAACATGAAAAGGAATACGCTATTAACAATTAAAAATCTAATACGACTGAAAGACTATACATAAACCTTAGATATGCTAAGGACGCAATAATCATCTGAATGGAAAGAGCGGCTGAAATATATTATAATGCAGCTATTCTTTGATGGAAAACTAATCATTCTCTTAAGGCTTAAGGCATGCGAGAATTTCTCAGGGGACACCAACCATGCTCTTGATTCATTGTCAGAATAGACAAACAGATGCTTTTCATTGAGGAGGATGACGAATAAGGTCTAATGTTCACCTAAGCTGCAACGCTGCTATCACCCAATGCCACTTCAATAGTTAAGCAGCAAATTTTGATAAAAGTGATATGTGTCTTTGCGGAATAGATCTAGATTTCTATGTAATTTTGCTCAGACACAAATGTTCCTGCACAATTTTTGCACACTAATTTCAAATTATCTCGCACATATTGGATACTAAAATTTAATATTCTTTGATTCCTTTTAAATATAATTTGTGTTACAGCCACGGCATCTACCATTGCAATTTAATTTACATTAAAACGGCCAATTTTACAACTAAGAGATTAGAGATAAGATTTCGATTGTTTATTGTTAGACTTGCATTGAATGATGAAATCGGACTAAATCAACCGTAAATATGTTGATATTGGTCTGTGTATGTGCACACATGCTTTCTTTGGAAAAAACTAATCACACTCGATAATTTACCGCGAAACGAGATATAACAATATAGGCTTTATATGGCAGCCAGAGATCGACAGGGTCGTATCTAAATAAAACAACCGTCACTGGCAACCGTGTTAGCTCTGCACTGACCTTGACCCTCTAACTTCCCCCTCCCCCACTCCTCACACGAATATCTGCACATGTCATGTATCACACTTCATCCGAGCCCCCCTCCCCCAGGGGCCCGCCATCCTGTTTATTTTAATTAATCGCTTTAACCATTGAGTTGGGGGTTAAACGGGAGACCGACAATTTTATTATCCTTATTCCTCTCTCCATGAGTCTCCGTCTCAGGTAACCCCACTTGCTTGTAGACCAGTCATTGTTCAAGGTGTCAGGGAAAAAATATTTAAAAAATAAACTCAACACGAGCGTACAACATCCCTTCATCCCTCCCCCCCCCCTCGACGTTCATCCCCATATTCATATCCGAAGCAAAGGGTTTTGCACCATTTTCTTCTGATCAGCGGCGGCGAGACTTATAAATAAGATTCAAACTATATTAAGTATTCTCGTCTTTTAAATGTGTGCATGTGATATTCGTGGTAGAACGAGATGGAAGCAGGATTTCTCGACTATCAAACATCTTTACATTCACAAATAATAAAATCTTTAACAATAGCTACTGGGGTCTTATAAAATATATTTTCCTAAATGTTTACAAAAACAGTATAGAATCAACGAGGAATACAGACACTCTTTCTTTACATAAGGTTATTGCGTCCACAGACCATATTGGTCTGTAGGCAAATGATGCAGCGTTCACAGGCCACGGCTATAATGGTTCAATGGATTCCCCAGCCCCCTTGGTTTCTCTAGCTAGTGTTAGGTACCCATTCGGAGCTGGGTGGACTCGGGGACACCCTAAGGCCCGGGAACAAATCCTTGCCTTCATATGGAGTCGAACTCGTGACCATAGTACACCAGCCGAGCGCGCATGCTCTTCGACCATTCTTACATGTTTTATGAACTACCAAATGTTGAGTTTCCTCTTACCCTGCTTATTTTAAATCGTTATTAAAACAACTAATCTGCCAACATTCAAACATAATAACAATTTTAAAAATAAATTTTTTTTGTGCGACCCACTCCATGATACGCCAACAGCTAACAATCTTTCGTCAAAAATAAAACTGATGAAATTAGAAATAAAATGAAAAGAATTAAAAACTCCTTCAAGCGGGTCATACAAGTCCTTAAAAAAACATGGAAACAGATCGTCGCCTCTATTTTATGAAAGAACCCACGACAAAACGATTATCCCGTTGACACTGGCACGTTGTGTACCGATTGTCCAACGCTGGAGGTGAATACGAGATCTAACTAAATTCTACAAGAAACGCTTAATCACTGGGAATGTGAGCTGGCGATTTGGAAGATCTACAGTTCAGCATTGTTAGAGGCCGAATAATGGGCTGAAGACGGAGGACATGAAATGCTGACAAGACAAGACACTGTAAGGGTCGGGTGGTAGACAAAACATTAATGTATGGGTCGGATGGCAGACAAGGCAATGTCTGAGTCTGAAGGCAGACAATATCGTTAGTACATTTGTGGAAATGCCACTATCTGAGTAGGCTGGTTAGGAGGACAAGGTCCAAGCCGAATGATTCGATAAAAGATTTTTTTTTAAATTGGTTGTTAAGTTGGACACTGTCTGGATCGCTTGGTAGGCGATTGTCTGAATAGAGTGGTAGGCGATTGTCTGAATAGAGTGGTAGGCAAAGCATTGTCTGAATAGAGTGGTAGGCAAAAACTTAGTCTGAATTGGAAGGTATAATGGAAGTTGAATGTACATCATTATCATATGCAACTTCTAGAGCCGTTTCGAAAGCAAAGCTATGATGTTTTAGGAGGTAATCAAAGATTGTTAAGTGCTCATCAAGGATGTTTCAGTGGCATCTTTTTCTGAACTTATGGGATTTTTGAAGTACATCTTTTTCATATGCTTTCATCGAGGAGCGCTTGATGATGTGAGCTAAAGAAAATTCATACCACTTGGTTGCAATTAAATAATCAATATGATTAATCATCATCCTTTAGCAGACCGGGCATTACTAGTCTTTGCTTTTAATATTTTTCTTGTATGCTGCCGTCTATCAAACACATGGCTGGTGGTCACTGCATAAGAGTTTAAAGATTTGACTATTGATCTAGTAGTCTAGTTAGTAAAGGGCTATTTGGAAAAGGAAGGCAGGCGCACTGATGGAAACGGAAACTGCTTCCATTGCCGAAAAATGTATTCTATAATGTAATTATTGATTTAATTTTTTTTTTTTAATTTACAATAGTAATGACGAAACAAAAGCTGCGGATTTATCATTGCGTGTGTGGTGTTGGTTCATTGTGTAGTTTAGGTATTCACCTTTTTTAAATGGGGCTTGGCGTAAGCTCAGTTATGAATTACTTTGTTCTTTCCTATTGCCTATTATGACCGTCTGCCTACACTTTCTGATAAAACTTGATTCTTTACACATTAATTTGCCAAAACGTATCGTTTGGGGCTCAAAAAAATTTCACGTAAACAGACTTCCTGCACTCCAGGGATTTTACTTTGATTTTCTCATTTACCCAATAAATTCCTCTGCGTTAATAAAAAATAATAATTTTATAATTTTCATAGGGTCGATACTTTCAAATGTTAAAAATTCAAATGAAAAAGACTCTAATTTACAAATCCTTGAGCTGGCAACGCTTTGAAAAGAATAATTGAACATCGTCATACAGATATGGAGATTAAATTTTTGTTTTAAAAAAAAATGAAAAGTTTTTGAGACGTAAACTAGAAAAAAATAAAAATAAAACTCAGTGCGGCGAGTCAGCGTTAGCTTGGGTTAATACCGGGCATTGAATCATGGGACAGGTAAGGATTAACTCTCATGTCGTTGCTGTCTGAGCTGCTTTGGACTGATTAAAAATGGGGGGGGGAGCTCACAACCACTTTATAATACTTCCTGTCAAACTATTACATAGAGCTTCGGGGGTTCATTTTTATATGCTCTTGTAATTGACATTAATACAGTAATACCAGAATATAACAAGCACAGTGGTCCTCACAATGTCATCAATATGACAGAAAACGTTTTGTCCGAATAGATCATCGGTTTATGAGATTTAATTACCGTTAAATTTAAGTTAATTTCATAGTTAATTTTACTTCAAAATTTAAAATAAAAAAACAAACAAACAAAAACAAACAAACGAATCCGGTTAAAACTTTTAGAATCAACACATTTTTCAACAGAATTAAACGCAACTCCTCATTACGCAATAAAGTAGGTAATTTTTTTATTTTATATTTCATTTATTTATTTATTTTCTTTTTCCCCCCTTCTTTTATTGTAAAAACTTTCCAAGACATTGAAATTTCACCTTGCCAACTATGAATACATACCATGGAAAACAATGAATAAAGTATCTATAGGGCTTTAAAAAGACGCAAACAAAAGTATCGTCTAAAAGCCTTCCTCAAACCAATAAACAGACAATAATCTACAAGTAAATAAATTAAAACCACTTGCAATACATTCAAACCCACTTATCTCGGCCTCGGTTATCTCGCCAACCCAATTAAGTCAACCCTTTTAAGTGGAACCGCCAAATTCTTTCTTTGTATAAGCCTTTTCTCATCAGTTATGTCGATTCTTTTATGTCGCCGAAACCTAATTTCTCGAGCACAAAATGGTGCCGAATTCGCCACTTAACGTTTATTATCTCGATGATCAATTGTTGTCAAGTCAGTTTGTTTTTGCGGACCGGTTAATGCGGGCATCTATATTTTCATTTATTAACGCACATCATGTACATAAAGAAATTTCAAGCACATGTTAATGTTTTGCCGCCATATTTGTTGTCATTTATCTCCATCATCGATTATCTCGATGCTTTTGGGAAAACTCCTAGGCCGTCGACATAACCGGATTCAACTGTATGTAGCCATTATTCGGCCATGTTTTGATTGCTCAACATTTTAGCAAGCGAAGAAGTCAGCACTCTCACCTCAAAGCAACTGTCCACCAATCGGCCTTTTTTATGCTCCTTTGATTAGTCCGTAAATCACTGTGAAACTTTTTATTGATAACCCTATACCAACAGAGTCAAATTTGACATTTTAAAAAAACATTCAAAATTAAGGGACCCGTATCACCACTTAACATAAATTATGTATTGTTTTCTTTTACTTGTCGGTTTTGTCTTCGCACATTACAACGCCAACAATTTCTGTCTTTCAATGTTCTCTCGCAGGTTCATTGAACCCTGTGCAAAGGAGACGAAATCGTAGTCAAAGTTGCACGGCATCCAGTTAATGTGCATTATTTTGCTAAATTCGATACGCGGTAATTCGAAACTGGTGCGTGATGGCGCACAGTTTAGACTAGAGGGTCAATTGCCGTCGATTTCTATACACTCTACTCCGCCAACATTACTTAAAACTTCTATTCTAGCGTAAGTTCTAAATTTGCTCTTGTTTTCATTTTGTTGATAAATACACCAAAACAAAGTTTAAAAATAAATAATGTTTGTTTCATTTTGTAAGTTTTTTAAAATTAATTTTTAAAAACTCAATGAAGCTTTCCTATATGATTTCTGTGTGCATATAAGTGTGTGTGTGTGTGTGTGCTTGAGAGAGAGAGAGAGAGAGAGAGAGAGAAAAAGAGAGATAGAGAGATAGAGAGAGGGAGAGAGTTTATTTATAGTTTATGTAGAACACTTCAAAAGATAGTGACAAGTCAAACTAATGTTCCCTCTAAGACTTTTACTCGCTCTTTGGAAGACGGAAACTGGACAAAAACTAAGACCTTTATTCTTAAAAGCAAACAATAGATTTCATGTGTTTTAATGTTCATTTCTGAAGAAAAATATTGTGTTTTATTTTAAACTATCACAAAAATAAAGGACTATTCATAAGCCATAGATTAGCGTAGGACGCATTAACGTAGGCGTCACTTGGATTGGTGTCATCCGGGGCGGTAGCTCATGGTGTCACCCGGGGCGGTAGCTCATGGTGTCACCCGGGCGGTAGCTTATGGTGTCACCCCTTCACGATTTAACCCATAAAACTCCTCCGAGTTTTCCAGTGCCATATAACGGGAACATACAGCATTTTACATTTCGGTGTCACCCCCCCTGATGGGGCCACCAGGGGGGGTCCGCCTCCACCGCACCCCCTAGTGACGCAACTGTCAAGGACAGGGCCACATCGGTGTGTTAATAAACGTTTAATAGGTGCACATAAAATGGTTTTACTCAGTTCAAGCACAAACATGCTGGCTGAAACATTTATTGTTTTATGTTTTCGAATTTTCTGAAGGCTTGCGTGGTTCCCACTTATCCCCGTAGCGGATACATTCTGGTGTCACCCTACTGATGATGTCACCCAGGGCGGCCCGCCCCCACCACACCCCCCTAGTGACGCCACGGTGCATTAGGCTTCTATATAAAAGGAGCGTATAAGACAGATAAGAAAGACAGGAACGGCTTCTTTTGCAGCGAGTGTCCTTACCTGTTACCGTTATTGCTGGGTATAAAGTTTCTCTGATTTAGTTTAGTGAAGAAATTCAAATTAACAATTTTTCAATATACATCGCCCACCTCCCCCAAAACCATGCACACACACACACATTCAAAAGAATTTTTTGTGGCGGGAAATTGTTGGTGAGTGATCCGTTGTGAACAGATCCAGACGTCTCCTGACCCAGACGGTCTAGTATTTCGCCCAGACACCGTTGTAAGCAACGGTTCTAAAAAATATCTGAACCGGATAACCTTGAATCTGCCTCCTAAATAATGGATTAGATCTTAAGTTCATTTTGTTTGAAGACTGTCGCTTATGACATATTTGAAATAAAAATATTAAATTGTATATATATGTTTATGTTTATGTCACACAAGAGCAAATGAAATTGTCTGATTTGTTCTTTTTATGTAAGGATTACATTAATTGTTGTGATATGATGGGCTACGACTTACGTTAATTGATGTGATATGATAGGGCACCACTTTCCTAACTGGCCGAGGTAAATAAAACAATTTAGCTGTTATATGCCTGGATTAAAACTACACGAATGCTTAGAAAGTATTAATTTTTTACGTGTTTTTTTTTAATGGGCTAGTCAATCACTTGGCTCACACAACTTTATTATCAAAATTATATTATAACCTTTTCTAAATGTGACATCTTACTAGATTACTACTTTCAGAAGCGCAAGGATGAGAAATCATTTCAATGAAAAGATATCAGACGACTCGAGAAAAGATATCAGACGACTCAAGAAAAGATATCAGACGACTCAAGAAAAGATATCAGACGACTCAATGAAAGATATCAGACGACTATAGGAAAGATATCAGACGACTCAAGAAAAGATATCAGACGACTCAAGAAAAGATATCAGACGACTCAAGGAAAGATATCAGACGACTCAAGGAAAGATATCAGACGACTCAAGAAAACATATCTGGTTTGTCATTCACTACACGCATATACAAAAACAGCTCCCGTGGGCTGTGAAACATTACAGGGTGACCGTTGGAAATGCGAGGATTTCCTTCATAAATAAGCAGAATAGATGTTTTGAACCATGGCTAAGCTTCTCATGTAAAGGAAATGGATTACCTACCGTGGAACGCAAATCCCGAACGATCACGTCACTATGCTTAACATCGACAGCTTGACTTAAACATTGACCGCACGCTCCAAGAGTTTTCTTTAATTGTTTTGTTTTTTACATATTCTTTTCTTTTTCGATCAATAAATTAACCAACTATGAGGGTCCACTCTAGTAAATCAATGCCACTAAAGCGAAAGACAAGAAATGGGATAATTTTTAAAAAATATATATTCTTGGATATTTGTAACGAGGGGTTGTGTCCCTCCCCCCCACCCCACCCCAACCAGAATAAAATACAATAAAAATGTAAAAAAAAATAAATTGAATAAGATCAATAAATACATTTTGAAATGTAAAAATGCAAGATTAGTTTCGAGATATTGCGAAAAATCTAAGAAAGACAACAAATTTAAACAAAGAGTAAATAAAACAAAATCATGGAAACAAAAAAGGAAAAGAAAGCAAGGATATCACAAAGTTTTCAATGTAGAAACAAAAATGCTTAAATAAGACGAGTTAAATTTTTAAAACAGTCTATCAAGACAGACTGAAGAAGCTTGATATCTCGTAATATAAAATTACCTAATCCTTTAGGACAAAGAGAGAATATATAATATACACGTGGCTAACAATTTAAACTACTTGCTCCCTTAGGGCCTTAGATGACCAACTTAAGATACTTTTAGTACATGTACATATCAGGAAAAAGAATACTTCTTTCAACTGCCATTCGTTTAATAAATTTTAACGTTCAACTGTAAATATAAGAACTGAAATACTGTCAGAGAGTTTATCTGAATCTTACATCGTGACTTTTTATCTGCACTTTCTTTGTCTTTGTGACTATTTTATCCTGGGCTTTCTTTGTCTTTGTGACTATTTTATCCTGGGCTTTCTTTGTCTTTGTGACTATTTTATCTAGTGCTTTTTCTGTGTCCAATCTAACGTGTCCTTTTACTGTGACTATTGTATCCATGCATATTCTGTGATTATTTTATCCTGTTCATCCTCTATGACTATTGTCGGGAATTTAGGGCGGTTAGGGGGCTAGAGTATGTTTGGCCTTTGAGGTGCCGCTGGACTAACGGGCGAGTCCAGATGACCAGAGGTGCGAACTTGGGAATCAAAGGACATAGGAACTGCGAACGAGGCTTTGAAGACGGGAGCTGTAGGTAGATGACAGGAGCCGACGAGGAAAGGGGGGGATTACTGACCATTACGTCAAACCAACCCACCCCGTCTTACCTATGGGTGGTACAAGATGATTGACAGTTGACTTTCGGACGGTTGGGGTTGGGAGTCTGGGGGCGGAGCCTGGAATGGACGAACGCTCGGACTGCGACTCACATAGTCAGACAGGTAGGCAGGGACAAGGAGTTAGGAAGTGGGAGGTATAGGTAGATAGACGCAAGTGTTAGAGAGATGTACGAATAATGAATGTACAGAAGTTAAGTGATTAAAAGTAATTAATTGTACAATCTGCCTTGGTGTTCAGTGTTTTAAGAATAATTAACCAAGTGTGTGAAGAGCAGAATAACAGTGAGAGTAGATAAGGATAGTTAAACATAGAACAACCACGGATCTTCATACTATTGTATCTCGTTATTTCGTTTTGACTATTTTATCGTATGCCTTTTCTCTGACCGTTTTATCATTGATTTCTCCGTCACCTTTAACAAACATATCGACTTAACTTATTCTTTGACATTATTTCTTGTGATCAAGTGCATTTCTCTTGAGTTCTCCTACTTGTCAATATATTAAATCCTACATTAAAAAAATCCTTTTCATACAAATATTTGTTTATTGAGCTCTGAGCTCCTCCTAACACACACACTTTCTCTCGTTATTAAATGTAACCATCTCATCTCCCAATGAAGGCTGGGATTTGTTCCCGGGGCCAAGGGTGTCCCTTTCCAACCAGCCCCGAATGGACACCTGACACTATTAAGGGGAAACACATGCGGCTGGGAATAGAGTGGTCACTATTAGTAGCCACAACCTGTGAACGCTGCGTCATATGCCAATGTTAAAAACGTATGACGCATTAATCTTCTGTAAAGAAGGAGCGCCTGTGTTTAGTAAGCAAGACAAGACAATCGCTCTCCTCTTCGTCCTTTTTCTATGTCTCCGTTTCTCTCTTATTTTCTGTTTCTCTTATGCGCAAACACACCAACCAACACCAGCTCACACAAAGTACATTTATCATTACCTCTCTTACCTTTTGAACTTTTGACCTTTACCGACCTCCTCCTACCATTAAGCGAAGTCTAGCCTCCCATGAAACAAAATGCTTATCTCACCCACACCTGTAGTCGCCATCGTGGGAATTGAAAGTCAGAACAGAGGAAACTGACAAAATCCCACCTCCCGTCCCCCCTCGCATCTCTCCTTATCCTCGTTTTTCTTCTTGACTCTGGTCCCACTTGAGTCACGTGAGCGTAACGGTGGCCTACTGACACGGTGCTGGTGGAGATCTGATGGAAAGTCTTACGCCAGTTTATTCCTGTCCACCACGTCATTCCGCCTCATCCAAGACTTGGTCACAGCAGGTCGAGTGGATGCTATCGATGGACTTTAATTAATGAGCCATACAACATCCTATTCCATCCAGCATGACTTTAGTAGCCTATGTCATACTGGCTAGTTTGGAAAACGAACGCATTTCATTTGAAAGCAAATATGGGGGGGGGGGGGGGGGGTCCAAATTTGAAAGTCACCCCGGCCCCTACTTGAGGGGAGCCCAAATTAGTCCCCAAATTTCTTTAATAGTAAGTATTAAGCCAACACAATTTATGTGGGCCCCCAAGAAGTCAAGCCCCCAGGCCCCCAAACCCTTACAAAATTCCTTGCAACGCCACTGTTTTAAAGTAGGGTTTCTTAAAATTAAATTCTAAGCTGTAAACCTAAAATTATCCGACTACTACAGTAACATTAATTGTGTACCTACCCGCTTACCAGATAATTAATTTATTTTATCTTTACTTCTCAGATTTAGAACGAGGTATTTACAGCAAACAAATTATATCTCCTAAGAAAATCCAACAAATTCTCTCGCTTGTAATTATACAGCTTGAAATTATCAGCTAAACCATTCAGATCCATGGTCAAATGAGAATTTAATTGTGCAAAAATTCTCTCCACCTTTTGCACCACGAACAGAAATTCAAATAATTATTCCTCAATAGTTCAATAATTCTAATAACCTCACTAGCAAGATCTGAGCAAAGATTAGAATTGTGTGAGCTAAATTCCTTTGACAGGCTGTGAAATTGTTGTTTGAGCTGTCATTTCCTATTAGTAAAAAACTCAGTGTCAGGAAACAAATATTTAGGTTATGACTTTCGTCTTGACCTAATTTTCCTTCACTTTAAAATATAACACCTTGTTTGATTCATTTATTTATAGAAATTGGTTTCTAGTATACATTGAGATAGCTCAACAAAATACAGAATTATTTATGGTAACAGTCTATGTAACATCAAACTATGCACTACAGTAAAAAAAGAAAAATTAAAAATACAACACATACGTACACACACACACACACGCACACGCATACACACACACACAAACACACACATGCACACAAACAAATATTATTCATACATCTGCGCTAAATGATACCCTTGAGAAAACCATACCACAATAACATTTGGTGAGTAATAATTTATGAACTGAGATTTAAGTATTGACGGCACATTTTAGCGTTATAAATGGGAGTGTTAAAATCAGAACAGTTTAAGGTGGAAAATGGCGTATACACTGTGGGAAGGGTGAGAAGGGGGTGTTACATACTAATAATGAAAATCTTCTTACGAAGTGCATTTTAAAGTAATGTTTTACCGTGGAAAACTGTAATAAAATCTTCGTATACGATACTTGTTACTACAGAGCTAAAAAAAATTCCTAATGGCAATGGCAACTCAATTTGCTTTTTTTTTTTTAAATCGATGCGCCCCTGGCCCCTGCCCTATACCCTGTGACTAACGCTGGCACGCTGGTATCCGTTCGTGTGAATCATCCTCAGACTACCATCGCAGTATAACGCTTCGCACCATAATCTGATGCGCCATGATGATGAAACATTAAGATAAGACAAGAACATCAGTAGGCGTGTCTGCGTACACGTGGAACATCAGTAGCTGTGTCTGCGTACACGTGGAACATAAGTAGCTGTGTCTGCGTACACGTAGAACATCAGTAGCTGTGTCTGTGTACACGTAGAGCATCATTAGCTGGGTCTGCGTACATGGCTGCTAAGGTTTTTCTCCCTCTCCTGTTTACATTTATCCAATGTTTGTTAAGATATAACTCTAAGCTCTTTGTATACGCGACAGTAGTCGAGGGATGGTTGGGGGATAAACGGTCAACATATCAGAGTAGCTGTTTGTGGTGTGTATGATAAGTGTGGGGTTGGGGGCGTACATGGCAAAGAATATCACCTGTGAAGATAAACCACCGTAGTCAAGTCAAAGGGTTGGCTTGGACACCACCGTAGTCAAGTCAAAGGGTTGGCTTGGACACCACCGTAGTCAAGTCGAAGAGTAGGTTTGGACACCACCGTAGTCAAAGGGTTGGCTTGGACACCACCGTAGTCAAGTCGAAGAGTAGGTTTGGACACCACCGTAGTCAAGTCAAAGGGTAGGTTTGGACAACGCCGTAGTCAAGTCAAAGGGTAGGTTTGGACACCACCGTAGTCAAGTCAAAGGGTTGGCTTGGACACCACCGTAGTCAAGTGAAAGGGTAGGTTTGGACACCACCGTAGTCAAGTCAAAGGGTAGGCTTGGACACAACCGTAGTCATGTCAAAGGGTTGGCTTGGACACCACCGTAGTCAAGTCAAAGGGTTGGCTTGGACACACACCAGGACTACTTGTGTTAAAACACTTTTTCAACGTCGGCAGTTCCGCCTGGGTCAGGCCGACATTCTAAATGACACCCCGAGAGATTAATGGACGAACCCGACCCGTATGTCGTGTTAAACATATTTGTAGTTTGGGATGATTATTTTTTCTTTACACATACATTTATTTTTTTATTATTTTTTTTTTTACTGCACTGGGGTCAGCAAACAGTAGCTTTAGAAGTAAAACTAATTATTTATAGCGTGGGAATCATTAGTTAAGTAAATATTGAGACACGAAATATGTGCTGTATTTAAAACGCACATGCGCAGCAACTTATATTTATGTATGGTAATAAGTGGAGTGCAATTATCAAAATATGTGAAGATATTGACTTCATTTATGAGCTTCAAAGTGTGCTTCACAAGAAATATAAATAACCCAACCGTCATTGCCATCAAAAGTCAATTAGGAATTTATTCATGTCCTCCGAACATCGATCTGGTCCTATAGGTGCGTCCTCAATTCTTCCCAGGACAAAATGTGTCCCGAATCATTGGGCCCCGACAATGCATCCACGAGGACACATCATCCTCAACAGATGGACCCGGACAAAAGGCCTCCATCAATAAGACCCACTTCAAGTCCATCAAAAGAACTGAATATTTGCGTGAATCTGTCAACAACAACAACAAAAAGTACAATAGTTTACACATAAAATATGATTGTTTTCCTATTTACAATTTAATCGAAGTGAAGTAAGCAAACACAATCTTGAATGTGGATCGCCAGACATCATCCAAGGCTTAGACTCGGCCGGGGGGGGGTTGGGGGGGCGTACTAAAGGAACGCGTCTCGATGCATTCAGTTCATTTACACAATACGGTACATCATTTTCGGCGCAGTTTTAATTTATCTTTTCTTATTCATCTGTTCAATTTGTTCGTATTACCACTTTAACCCCCGGAACGGACGCACCTGTCTCCGGTGCTCATGTCCTCAAACAAATCCTTAAACATTAAGCGATGCTTCTCCTCCCCTCCCCCCTTCCCCAAATTATTGCCGATAACAAGTGAAGTCTCTGGAAATTAAATGTACCGTCTAGTGAACCCCCCTTCCCCCCTTCAACCCCCGCGCCCATCAGACAACTTGACTCTATCCTCCTATTGACCTTGTGTATTCCTATTTTGTATTCCGTTTACCTGCCGCTTACAGCAAATATTTTCAACAAGATCCACAAGGTCACGGTGAACGGCCAGGTCCTTTAAGGCGGTTTGATGTCCTAACGAAGTGGTTTAAGACAAACAATCCGGCCAAACTCTCTCGGCAGCAAAGCTCTGTAGTGACTTGTGAGAACCGTTTGCTCGGTATGTCATTGAAGCAGCGACGTCATATGAACAACCATAAATCCGCATCGTTTTGAGTTCTTTTTATTGGTATTCTATGGACATGGTGTTTATATCACAGTTCAACTGGATTGATGTACTATATATATAATTCTCTACGTGGTCCGACCATGCAGGACAAGAAGCTGCAAGAAACCAATCAGATTGCAAGAAAAGGTAGTAAACACTCAATATTTGGTTGAATTGAAGTCAATCAGTACGTTCTTTCGAAGCAACATATTTACATGTAATTTATAGTGTAATGGTTATAACATTCGCCTAACACGCGCAGGTCGCAGGTTCAATCCCCATTACATTTTTTGTTGTTTTTTTAAATGTTTGTGTTTGTGCCCGTTCATAGCCCACAATCTTTTCGATCACCATAACAAGCACAAGACGAGTGGGAATATGCTTGACGAATGACCTTTGTCAGGTTATGCAAATTAGTTTATGGTTGCCAAGCGAGGATGGTTCAGGGTTGGGGGTGGCAAGTAGCTAACCATAGTGCACATTTTTCCAGATCAACAATGAGTCTCAGTTATCCCCGCATCCGAGGTTCATTGGCGTTGTTCTGATTTCATCGTGATGTAATTTGTGTCTGTTCACCTCCCCCCTTTCCCAACTTTCTTTGCATTATCATTATCTATGAGCAAATCTGCGGCGTATGATACGCCGCGGGCATCTAGTATTATATAATATTGTGTTGGAAAGAAATATATATGACATAAACCTGCCTTCCGACTCCAAATACTATTATATTTCAGGAACAGTTGCCGAAGACTATAAATTATATTTCCAGCAATATTCCCCTCCAACCCCCCCCCCCAACACACTGACCCCCAAAACCAGACCCAATGGATTCATCTTTCCTAGTTCCGTCCTAATTAGCATGTATGTCTTTAATTTCCATCACGTCAGTGTACACCAAACACTGTGGATGACCGATCTGAGCCCAACGTCAACACACTCGGCGGTGTGATCCAACTAATACGTTTAGCGCTGACGCAAGAGAGAAGACACAGACCGACACTTGATGCAACATTAATTGCATTAAACAACGGATACACCGGCCCAATGGGGGGGGGGGGGCGGCAAGGAGGCGGGGAAGTTATTTGCCCAGCGCTCCTGCGGAGCTTCACGCTATAATCTATTACTTCATTACGTTCAAGCATTTCGGTGACGAACATTCTAGAAATGTATGTTTTATATAAGAAGCTAATGTTGTGTTTCATAAATATTGATCAATACATTACAAGCAAAATGTATTATCTAAGCAAAGTTAAATTGGTTCCATTTTGTAGAATACCTGGCTTTTCCCCCCCTAAGTGTTAAATATAATGGACGTCATTGTTTTTTTACCCTATACACATTTTTCTATATAATGCTTGACTGGAGTTAGCCTTACTTTAAAAGAACATGGATGACATATCACACACAAAAAGTCCGAGAAAACATTTTAATCGATAAACTTTTTAAAAATGCATTATAAAAATATTACTTACATAATCGTCTAATATTTTTTTTCAAGTTGTGGATAAGTTTCCAGAGCTGTCTGCAAAGTAGAGTAAAACTACGTGAAATGAGACAGTTTCATATTACTTCTGGTGTCCGTGTTAACAAAAGTAAACAATGCATTTGAGAAAGGATCTTGAAACCGATAATTGCTAAGAAATTTAATAATTGTTTAACAGTTTTGTATGCTTAGTAAAGAGTTGTTTATGTACATTATATAGACCACAAAATGTGTTACTTAACACTGTGAGTCACGAAGACGTGCAAGATATCATTGCTTCTATCTCAGAATTTACTAAGGGTCTTTCTATAATACACAACTTTTGATGATGTACTTACGATATTTCTTGCACACAAGCCCAGAAATCTTTACATTCTGTGCAAACTCAAATACGTGTAGGCCAATAGAAGTATCTATAGCATCTATTTCTATATATTTGACAGACGACGTGTATATAAAATCAAAACGTTGACTATGATTATCTTTACGGACGAGCACATAAGAAAGACAGCCACTTCCATCCAGCGGTTAATCGTGGAACTGACCTACAAATTCTTTCCTGTGTGTCAAATGGCGATGTTTGTTTGCTGTTGTCATAGATTGTTGGACCATGTATGCAATTTTGGGAATACAAACACTTTTTCACGACAGCTTTGTACCAGATGTCAGATATTTGAGGGTAAGAGAACTTTATTGACATTACAACACAACCTGGTTGACCAAAAAACAACAACAAAACGCAGTTAATATCAGCTGATACTAAATACTACTAGAACTAAACAAGAGTTTGTTCACAGATCTATGCACGCAATAGAAAATGAGAAAAAATTATAAAACATCCGAATTCGTGTTGTCCTCTAAATTTCTTTGTGTTGCTTTTTATAAAAGCATGGTACCTTTGTGCATACTTAAATAATTTTCCAAAACATGGTAGGCATGCAATCGGATCACTAGTTATTATATATTAAGTGACTGTTTGAGCTGAGTAGTAAAATACATGAGCCATTACAAACTTTGTTAGCCATTCCGATGAATACCTGGACATTTTGGTGACCTCATCATTAAACCTGTTAAACCTTATCAGAATGTATTCATTTGCTGAAGTCAAATTCGTCTCCCATGGGACCATTAAACAAGTTAGTGCAACTACAAATCAAAATTCGAATACAGAGACGTAACTGGGTTGATTCATTGTTGGCGCCCTTGAGAAATAGGGGAAATACTAAATATACAGAACAAATTGATTGTTGAAGGAATAGCCCTCGGCGCTTTGGCAACTGCCCCGATGCCAAGGCGTTGTTACACAACTGTTCATATAACCAACTTTTGGCCAATAATTTAAATACCCCTCCGTCGATGTTTTGAGACTCAGTCGTTGAAGTGAATCTACCTCTGCTCCGTCAATTATCCAGCCAAGCATTCACTGTCGTATCCCAAGGACCTAACTCGCAACTTTATGTTCGAATGTGTCCACCCATTACTTTCAATACCAGTCAATGGCACTGTTAACCTATTTATTATGCTACCGTTTTATTGGCTACAGTTTCTATCAAGCAACGTGAGGAGGCAATTTATTTGAAAAGCTTTATTGAAAAGTGGTGTAATGTGTGTCGGTTAGGGTGGCGGGAGAAGGGGTGGTCACGTTTTGATCATCCGGTAGTTACTTCCTGTGTAACTTTCTTGCTCTAAGCATTTCAAGGCTATTAAGGTCAGTCAAGCTTGCATCGGCGTTTGATGCTTTCGCTTTTGTGCACCGCAGTGGTGTATGCTTATGAGGGGACAGGGGGGGTTAATGGCCAGGGTATGAGGATGTAAGGGCAGGGGTTGATCGTTATTCTGAGTTCGGTTAAGGCAATAGCAAAACTAGCCGCGGGCCAGGGATGATAGGTTTATTGAGATAACAAGCTGCTACACGCTCAGTGTGGCTCACCGACATATACTGTATGTGCCTCTGTTATCGTTGCCCACTCATTTTAACACTAACAGTGATCGTTATCCTGAAAGATACGGTTGAATGATCAAATGGCCACCGAGTAAAGTGTTTGAGCTTAGTAAGCCGTGAGCACATTTCCTCGTGCTAGACTTATAGATGAGGGATGATGAGGTGACGTGCGGTTTAAAGTAATTGTACAGAGACCGATTATTAAGTTTGCTGTTTTTAAGCAATATGTGACATTCTCTTTTTGGGTCGAGTCAGTTCAAACTCTTATGACCCGGCTATGATTTTACCGAAAAACCACGTCAAGCGGGCATCGCCACATAAATCCTAGTCCACGGCTTCTAGAATGGCCAGGCTTGTCCATGGGACATGTTTTCTGTCCCATCACATCCCATAGGACGTTTCCCATGGGGATCCCATTGGAAAAACATTCCTATGGTCAAGCCTCAGGGTTGTCCATGGGATATATTTTTCTGTCCCTTCCCATCCCATGGAAAGTTATGCTTGTCCCATCCCATCCCATCCCATGGGACGTTTTCCATGGGAATCCCATGGGAAAAACATTACCATGGACAAGCCTGAGAATCGCCCTGCCCTAATCAACGGTCTCCTCTGCGTCAAAACATACTAAGGAGTGTAAAGTCCTTCCCTTGATCATGAAATGCAAGTAACTACGTGTGAGAAGGTGCTAAGTGCTAATGTCGATGATGTGTGTCTATGTGTACCGAGGTCTCACCAGTTGTCCCTTTTGCTCGGCTCCTGCATTCATAGGTAAACCGTTATCTCCAGATACACAAGCCATGTGGCCATTTCTCTTGCAAAATGTTTAATCTGACCCCCAAGCTGCTATGGATGATCGTACGTTCGCCAGCTCTAAGGAAACCTTCCAGTGGGGGTTACACACTAGGTAGGGCAGTGATGATCCCCGGCATTGCGGCGGTCCAAACCATTGAGACTGGTAAGCTTTGCCGGGGTGGCACAAGGGAAAATTCCACCCCTCCCTTGGGAGGCCAAATTAGTGGGAAGCGTTTTCGACCTAGTGTCCTGGACGCCCAGATGGCCGCTTCTAGAAGCGACCGCTCCGGTGGTGGGGGGGGGAGGGTTCTCAGCTTTTACGTCCCTTAGGGACCAGAAAGCTGAGGGGGTTTTCCGGGAAGCCCCATGAAGAGCGCAGGCTCGGGACTGCTGACGTCTTCCACATGTAGGATTTTCAGTTGGGACTGAGCTGCAACTTCGCTTGTCAATAATGTCGGCCCTGTCAAGCTGCGTCACCTCAAGGTGCCCAATGATAAGCTATAGGATTAAAGTGCCGCCACGTGTCTGAATGCAACGTACAGTCTCCAAAATGGCATAGGCTATGCTGTCTTTGCCCACAGAGAGGATCGGCTCAGGTATTCAACCACTAAACGATCCTAAATATAGTACGGCACAATTATCAATCATCATTAAATGTAGGATGGCACCAATATTGAACACCGCTAAACAGAAAATCTCGCACAAAAGTCACCAACTAATTTCACTTATTTCCCAACCATGAAATGTTTAGGATTTCATAAGTTTATGACAACATTTTGATCCTTCGTTAAATTATGGATGACATCACAAGCAATGCCCAAGATTTTAAGTTAAAACTGTCTCTAAGGTTACGTATTACGGAGCTTTCACTAGTAACAACAACGCAACCAAGAAATTCAGCACAGCTGACGCCATTTCCAATCCCCCAGAGAATATTGGAATAAACCATAAGAGTACATTATTATCAATCTCCATTTTCACACTAACTTTTTTTAAAAATTGAAAAATTCGCCTGTAAACAGTTTGACAAGTTCAATCTGTAAATATGCTTAACATTTTGGCAACATTTGTAATGCGCGCAACACGTATGCAAGAACATAGGGTGGGACACATGGCTATAACCGGAAATTGAACACGTGGGATCACGCTTTCATCGCCAAGATCATAATTATTAATTCTCATTAAACTTTCTTCCGCTTAACTTTGGCAAGACAGCACGTTAAAAAACTAAGTGTTTTATTGTTACTGGTTTTAACTTTTTAAAGACAATGCATGTTGGTTTTGGCCTACAGCGTGAACACTGTAAGGGAATATATTACCTGAATTCGGATGGGCTCTTTTTCTCGTCAAGTAAATTCAGTTTGCTTATTCTGAACCACGCGAAGATATAACAAGAACAAAATTCATCCAGCACGCCAGTGACGGTCAGCACTGGTTTACGAACGAGTGTTAGATATCATATGTCCATATAGTTAACAACACACATTTTGTTAAATTTTGACCGTAAATGCCATAACCCAAACCATCAACAGAAACTAGAACGCTTCATTAACAACAAACAGAGAAATCAGATGTCTTCTTCTAAGACATGGCGTATATTAATTAGTAATTACGTTCTTTTCAACCACTTACACTTTATTCTTCCTCATCAACATCCATTCCAACCTCATACCACAAAATCCGAAAGAAAAACTATATAACTAATAAGTGCCCATGAACCTGCAATTAAACCATTCCCTGAAAGATTGTTTGGAACGCACATATCCGCAGACCAACCTCTGGTTACGCCCAAATGTTTCACTGACTGCATTCGGTTCAAAAATCCAAATATTTCGCTGGCAGCAATCATATATAATTTAGCTGATTCTGCAGCCTTGGTAATTTTTAACAAAAATTTTTGTTTTTTGTGTCCTGGAATCTCGTAAGGCGATAACGTTCATCACACACATCTACCACAACTCCTACAATTAACTTCATTTAATCTCCCTGCATCCACCCGTTCCCGCAATAGGTAAATGTAATGCGGCCAAGAAGCACACACAGCAATGCGAAGCTTATCAATTGAACTGTCACTTTCCACGCCTGCTCTATCTGATTTAAGCTATTCGTCTGCCCTTCCTATCTGCCTGCATGTCAACCCCAGTAACGTCGTAGGATACCCCCGACGGTCAATTACCTTAACCGCCCTCGATGCCCTGACAGCAAGCACTGGCCTCCAACTCCCCAAACACCCCGCCCCAGTCACTTCCCCCTTCCTCCCTCTCACGCATTCTCAACGGTCGGCCCCTGGAAGTGAACTCACGGGCATGGCCCATTTTCGCGTGGCTTGGTTTCGATCGGGTCACCTACTTCCCGTGAGCTGCGTCTTTTGGAATTCAGATGCAGAGAGGTCAGTCCAAGTTATTGATTGGTGGACGACGTAAAAACGAGAATGATATGAACATAATCAGAATACGGATCGTCGCAATGGGTTTCTCTGATGTAGGTCAAATCAATATTTCTTGACGTACGATATTGGTCAGGCTTTCTCTCCCAGGTTGTGGTGGGTGTATTTTCCCTTCTTTTATACTGAAGCTCGTATACAGACATATTTATTTATTTATAAGTAAACTTTTAGCGCTCTCAGCGGAGTGGTAAAGGGGCCGTCCATAAATGACGTCACGCATCTAGGGGGAGGGGGTCCCACTTTTGTGACGATGCGTGACGTGGGGGAGGGAGGGGGTTGAAGAAATGTGACGTCACATCGAAAGGGTAACTTTAAATAAAACTTCCACTGAAATATTTGGTCACTTAAAATTTATTTAATGTTTTTATTTTAAATTCAGTGCTTCTCAAAGTGCCTGTCGATAGGCTATCAGACGCCGGTTGGCGTAAGTTAACAAGACACAAAAATTAAATATTCTTATAATTCTTAAGTTTGAGAATCCACAAGAGAACATACGAAATTGTAACCCTGCGTCGTTTGATGTTGACATCAAAGCTTTTGTGATGTAACCGCAGTTCACTCGCGGCAGGAGTCTGCGAACTTTTGTTATCCCCCCCCCTCCCCGCCGAAACTGCTACTGGTGAGTTTTACAAACATGACAAGTGTCTAAAAAGATCTGAATATGATTATATGTAGATATGTTAAGTCAAAACGACACCGAATATCCATTTGGGCGTTGGGTGGGGAATCTATTTGATACAATAATAAAAGTTTTAAGTTTGATATAGTTTTTCGATTGGTTTTTTGGTCAAACGCCTCTGGCCATTCTAAATATAATAATAAATGTGTCCATTTAAAATTAGTCAAAAGTATTCACTAACTTTACTGAATGCATCAAATTCTTGACATCGCAATTCGAGAGGAGCACAAAATAACTTTCTTCTGAACTCAGTTTTTAAGGCATTAATTTTAAATTTGACAGAAAGGATACTTGATAAAGTCAAGTCATGTTGATTAAGATTATTGTCACTTTTGTCAATATAAATGAAAGTAGGTTGGATTTAGATGTCTTCGTATAGTACGTAAATAAGAATCTACATAGATAACAAATGTTACAAATGCATCTTCTGGAAGGAACCGGTTCAATAGTGGGCATATGTTACCAAACTTACACGTACACATGACGTATTCGAATATATCTATAGTGGAGTGTAGTGGATGTTATATGTCCCAAATGAGTCTGCATTACCCCCAAAAATTCCCTTTTGACCCCAGATGTTATTTTAAAAAGGTATTATTTTAAAATAACTTTTTTTATAAACAAAGAAAATACAAGTAATAATGAGTTATAGTCAATGCTTAATTTGTATGCATTAAAATAAAATATAATCTAAGGATGTTAAAACATTTATTTTTGTTTGAAGGCCGGTGAAAAAAGTGATACCTAAATATAAAAATTTTAAAAGTTTATATTAACAACACTGTTAACCCAAAAGTAGCGGATTCTAGCAAATTTTCTATGCCCACGATGATTGAGCTTTACTCCCAAGAGTTCCCTTTTTACCCCAAATGAGATAATTTATTGGTGACATTATATTTACAACTGTTGTGTGACGTACGTGAAATCCTGAAGAAGAAAGAATTGAAAAAACTAACTAACTAACTTGTGAGCTTCGGAGTTAAAAGTTGTGATAATGTTGGATATTTTAATAATGTCATAGTATTTCAGTCCTCAACTTGCAAGAATTGCTGTATTTTGCGACGCACAAGATGACACCTTACTTTCCTGCACAAATGTGGGGTTCATACAGAATGGGCCATTTTCCTCTTCCAGCGCATAACTAATAATTTTTAGAAAACATGAGATGTGATTTCAATGTGATAATTTTAGATCAAATGCCTTTGATGTGCATATACTTAGCAGGAAAACTGTCATTAGAAGATCGAAATCAATTTGAGGAATTGTCTTGAATCTATATATTCTAGGTCTATAAACAATGCAATGATCCTTGTAATATCAATAGTCACATTCGCGAGCTTAATCGCGAAGGTTAATCACATCAATGGTTTTTGACATTACCGCTGCATTGTTCGTTAGCTGTTTTGCTATGCCATGGCAACTAAACATATTTTTTAAAAATTTAATATATAAAACAAGCCGAATTCATACTTAATCTTATAGGGCTTTAAGCTGTGTAGGGGCTCATTATGCTATCAAATAAGTACAGAGAAAATCATGTCAAAACGGGAAAAGAATGCAATGGTACCTGGTGAAATGGAAAAATTCTTGCCGGTCGTCTGATACGAAAAAGTTTGAGAATCACTGGCTTACAATTTATTTAATNGGGGGGGGGGTCAAAGTTTTGTGACGTACTTTTTTGGGGGGGTCGACGATTTTGTGACGACGCGTGACGTAGGGGGTAAAAAATCGGCCGAAATCGCGTGACGTCATTTATGGACGGCCCCAAAGGGGAGGGGGGGTTGGCAAGTTGTAACTGTAAGACGTACTTTTCTTCAGCAACATCAATTCGTTCAGTTGAAAATAAGACAGTGTCACCATCATTTGGGGTTTTGATTTTGAAAAAACAACAACGGCTTACCAAACAAATATGAGGACGGTGCTGAAACTCTTCTTCTCCTCGAGTTATTTGATTAATTAGCACAGCCCATCTGTTCTCTCGTGATAGTAATTCAATCTGTAATATCCACCACAACTTCTCTAACATCCCTAGGTCATGTCCACCTTGCAGAGCGCGGGTAATTTCTATCGCACATCTAAAGGTCAACCATGCAACCCCCACCCCACACCACCACACTGCCACTTCCTCCAGATTCGTCCAACATCGAACTTTTCTCCTACCACTGTCACGTTGACAGTAACGCTAATCCGGATTAAATCAATCGATCTAGCATTTTCCAAAGTCAATGTTTGAATTCATCAGACTCCACACCCTAAGTTCTAAAATAGGATCTTACTTCTATCGGAGAGGCTTAATAGTAAAGGAATTTACAATAAATGATTTCCTCAAGCTTCGTCTGAGATTGTTGTACTATAACTGTTTTCTAACATACGGAGAGTTCGGCCCCTGGCGATTTCAGGACTTATCTGGCGAGTATTTTTTTTAACACTGTAAAGCTCGTATCCCCGTAGGGGGCAGATTTAAGAGAGGGGAATGGTAAGCGAACAACTTCATTTAATGAAATAGTGTCCGGAATTCTGTTACGATAACCTGAAAAACAATAATTATGGAAACCATGCAGCTATATACCAACTGTAACAACTAGCTGGACAACAATCACGCCAACAATAGCAACAGGTAGACATCATTATAACGACTAGGTAGACACCAACACCAAAACAAAAAACAAAAAAACGGAAAAAAAGGAAACCAAATTATTACATACACAACGGCTGGTGCTATTATCTATTGTGTAATCTGCACTTTAGTCCCGAGGATGCATAAATATTCCACGCCACAACTATTCCGAGAGACATCAAATTTTAACTAGTTTTCAGGCCATAATTTATTACATAGCTATTGGTTGTGTTTATGTCACGCGATCAATTGCTTAACGTAAATGACTCCCGTAAACGTTTCTGGCACTGTACTGAATGGTTGAACATAGTCTGCTCTAGTACACATGTACTTAAGAGTTTGTAAAAAAAAATCTCTTCCATACGCTCCTTAAAAAAGAAGTTTTAAAGGTATACATTAAAAAAAAGTTGTTTTTTTGGGGGTTTTTTTTGGGCGTCTTTAGTCCAATGATGATTTTTGTTATTCAAATACCATAATAGCCGGCTCACACTTGCAAAGTTTGATCAAAATTGTAAGTGTGAACCGGCTATAAAAGTTGTCTACTACAAAATTCGTGCTCTATAACTTGATTATTCGAACTTAAGGACATCTGCACTGAGGTGTTTTGGTTTAGGCCAGAAGTTGGAAGGGGGGATAGCCCCTTAAATCTGAGCTGGATGTAGGGGATAAATAAAAAGTAATCCCCCCACACACACACACAGGTGCCGGGTTTGATTTTAACACATTCAGAAAAATTAGGCTTGCGAATGGTATAATATAAAGAAACAATTTAAAATAAATAGAAATGCAGACTCAGAATTAACTCCTATAAAATGTTTGTGTGTCAAGCCCAAACATATTTCAGTAGAAATTCAAGGATTACGAATAAATCCCAGAGAAAGTTAGGTACACCCCTATCACTCCCAGAGAAAGTCAGGTACACCCATATCACTAGCCGAAGAATGTCAGATACACACCAATCACTCCCAGAGAAAGTCAGATACACACCAAACACTCCCAGAGAAAGCCATGTACACCCCAATCACCTCCGGTGAAAGTCAGGTACACCCCAATTACTCCTGGAGAAAGTCAGGTATACCCCAATCACTATCAGAGAAAGTCAGGTACACTCCAATCACTCCCAGAGAAAGTAAGGTACAACCCAATCACTCCCGGAGAAAGTCAGGTACACCCCAATCACTCCTAGACAAAGTCAGGTACACCCCAATCACTCCCAGTGAAAGTAAAGTACACACTAATCACTCCCAGAGAAAGTCAGGTACATCCCAATTACTCCTGGAGAAAGTCAGGTATACTCCAATCACTCCTGGAGAAAGTCACGTACACCCCAATCACTCCCAGACAAAGTCAGGTACACCCCAATCACTCCCAGACAAAGTCAAGTACACCTCAATCACTCCCTGAGAATGTCAGGTATACCCCAATCACTTCCAGAGAAAGTCAGGTACACCCAAATTATTCCAAAAAAAGTCAGGTACACCCCAATCACACCCAGAGTAATTCGGGTACAGCCCAATCACACCCAGAGAAATTCAGGTACAGCCCAATCACTCCCAGAGAAAGTAAGGTACTCCCAACCAAGAAAAAAATATGTACAGTTTGAAATTTTTTGAAGGGGAAGGAGCAGCTGTCACAGCACGTCCCTGGTCTTTTGTTCTGTATGCCCTAATATGGCGCATATAACCATATTTAGCGCCACACGTTTTCCACAGTAACAACATTTTATCAAAGTCTTTCAGACTTGTAAACGTATAGCATTTAACACATTAAGCATCGGTCTGTTAAAAAAACAAAAAAAACAACAAAAAAACAACTTTTTTTTCAATTTTGATCAATCTGAGAGCTATCTGTGTGTAATATAACTATAACTCTTACTCTGATGAGAGCTATCTGTGTGTAATAACTATAACTCTAACTCTGATGAGAGCTATCTGTGTGTAATAACTATAACTCTTACTCTGATGAGAGATATCTTTGTGTATTAACTATAACTCTTACTCTGCTGAGAGCTATCTGTGTGTAATAACTATAACTCTTACTCTGATGAGAGATATATGTGTGTAATAACTATAACTCTTACTCTGATCATATTCCAGAATAAATTTGAGCCGAATTTCAAGGCATATTTATCATCAAGTGGGTATTTACTTCCTACTTCATCCACAATTATTGTATATCTTAATTTTGTAGGGGTAGCAAAAATATCGCTATCGAACTGTGCTACCAAATATATCCTTAATGGTTTTGTCGGCGAAATTTATTTGCTGGGACGAAAAGCTGTTACTTTTTTCGGTTGCAGCGTTTCATAGCTGCATGGCTTGCACTTTTCTTTTTGAACAGATGCCTCAGGCATACTCGTCCTATTCATTTATAAATTCCTTACTAAGTGTTCACTAATTTTGTCTCCGAATTCGTGAGAAATTAAAGGGTGAGTCAAATAAAACCGCTTCACGTTCGTAATAGCTTAAATTGCATACCAACGATGCAGACAGGAGATTGCAACATTACGGCACCACCACACTCTCAGAGGTCTGCCAAGTCTTTTATGATCCACCCCATAGATGAGATAATGAATTAAGTGACAGAGGTCAAGATTTCTTTTCGGGTATTTTGTTGATGTGAGTTTTTGTTACATTCAATAATAATCCATGTCTTAAGCTGCCACATTCACACTGATGCGTGTATGGTTTGGGTGTATTGCTGTGTGATTAGTTTGTTTTTAAAAAAACCCGGAAGATGACATCAGCACTCAGAAAACACAACAGTCACCAATAACGCAATGTTAAGCTTCTTAATCGTTAACTTTTGAAAAATTACAGAATAATTAATAGATAATTTTGATTAAGGCTAAAAATAAGATGTATGACGTCATTAATAAACTGAAAATTTCAGGGGAAGTAACAAAAACAGGCAATTAACATGTTTTAAATTTAAATATAAGTAGTTCAATATAATGTCAATGAATTTAAATTTAGTTATTGTTAATTAAGTAAAAACAATGTTTAACTTTTATATCATTTACCTTATAAAACAGCTTATTTTAAAGATTTCACTTTTTTTTAAAAATGGAGATGTTTGTACTTTAAAAAGCAAACTATTGTTAACTATTAATAATTAATTATTCATAAATAAATTGATGACGCTATTTACAACATTTTCCTTAATTTTAATCGCTATTTTATCTATTAAAATAATTTTAATCGATATTTTTTTTCCTGATTAATGGAGAAATTAATCAATAATTTCCGCAGCCCTAAATCAATACTTTTAGTTCTGTCTCATATATATGGGATTTATAGTCAACAACCAAGTTTTTATGCGTTGTTTTTTATCTTTAAAATGGCTCCTGTTACAACAGGTCTGGCCACCCCTGATTTAAACATTAGCTAACAACATACCTCTGGTGTTGACAAGGGAGTAGATGTAGATGATCTTCGAAGAGGCAGGTCAAAGCGTGATGAGGCTAATCGTGCAGATCTAGAAGGATTGCGGCGTATCATCGTATCCTCTGGTATAAGTTTGGAAGATCTTCTTTTCTTTTGTGGAATAACAGCCGATAGCAGCCCTATATTGATTATATTCAAAACAAACATTTACAGACTGAAAGTGACTTAACTCCCAAATGCTCTAAAATGGGGACGGGTAAGGGGTTGGGGGTGGTCACCGATCGTTGGAGTAAACGCAACAAACACGTGGATTTCAACAGACTTCTATTATACATTTATGTAGAGATAAACTATAAGTGCATTAATTTTATTACCATACATTCAATCCATCTGGAATTTTGATACAATGTATTGTTAGGTGACACGAGTCTATGTGCAAAATTTCAGCTTGATAGCATCACGGGAAAGGGGGTCATTTTTTACTTTTGTTTTTCCGCCGTACCGTATGGATAGACTAAGAGACAAAGATGAAGCTAATATAAATATAAAGAAATTTCAAAAGTTTGTTGAGAGACCATTGAAGCACTATGGTGCATGACAATATTCACAATGATAAATTCCTTTTATCATAAAATTGTCTTTTTAAATATTATTTTTTATCCGAATGTAATGATCTAACTTTAAACTTATCAATTGTTTTAACCCTAACCCTATGTTTAAGAAATAAATGGGTTGCAATTTAAAGTTAAACAATTAACAAATAATTAAATATATATTTTTGTGAAAAGAAACACACTGCATATAGGCTCATAATTCCTGTCAACATTCTTATGATTCTGCTGAGAAGCCTTTGAACTTGAAGTTTCTTTTAATTGGGTTGGTAGCTAATAGTTGTGAAGAGAAGTTCTTTCATAATACAGTTGTTTATCTCCAGCAGTATAACATAACATGCCTCCNTACCCGCCCAGGCTTGCATCACCTCTGGAGAGGACACTCCAGCGTCGCCGCAAGGTGTCGACAAAACACGGGAAGCAGCAGTTACCGGTTATAAGCCAAAGCTCAATTGACGTAGAGCTAGGCGCCAGGGGCTGCTTCCGACGGTGGGAGAGACTACCAATGTCTCACTGGACAGCTACCGCCCGCCTCAAACTGGGCAGCCCCCAGTCAAATAGGTGCTATCCCGTCATGGCCTGCCTTCTCCACTGGGTGCGTGGAGATTAGAGTACCACTCAACAAGTGGGCCACTAAGCCCTGCACCAAGAAATACAAAAAAGAAAAAGAAGACCCCAGCTCTTCGAATCGCTAGCTGGAACGTGAGGACTATGTGTCCCGGCATCACTGATGATCTGCAGTCCATAAACGACACACGGAAGACAGGAATAATCGATAGAGAACTTAAAAGGCTAAAGATTGACATAGCATGCCTTCAGGAGACCAGGCTCCCAGACAACGGTTCACTCAAAGAGGCCAATTACACCTTCTTCTGGCAAGGCAGACCGAAAGACGAACCTAGACAGCATGGTGTGGGTTTCGCTGTTAAAAACACTCTTCTACCATCCATTGAACCACCGTCATCAGGCACGGAGAGGATCCTCACTCTAAGACTCAGAACAACTGCGGGCCCAGCAAACATTCTTAGTGTGTATGCCCCAACACTCTATTCAACTCCGGAAGAGAAGGACCAGTTCTATGGAGCGTTAGACCAGGCAATAGCCGGCATCCACAAAGACGAGGCAATCTATCTCCTAGGAGATTTCAATGCTAGAGTGGGGAGCGACCACGAAGCCTGGCCCACCTGCCTTGGACTATTTGGAAGAGGAAAGTTAAATGAAAATGGACAAAGGCTTCTGGAATTGTGCTGCTCACGAGGCTTGTGTGTGACCAACACTTTCTTCAAGTGCAAGGATATACATCAAGTATCTTGGAGACACCCTCGATCCCACCAATGGCACCAGCTGGACCTCATTATCACCAGGCGTGCACAACTAGCTAGCGTCCTACTCACTCGCAGCTATCACAGTGCCGACTGTGACACGGATCATTCCCTTGTCGCCAGCAAAGTACGAATAATGAGGAAAAACTCGTACCACACAAAGAAAAAGGGAAGTCCACGCATCAATACCTCCTGCATGAAAGACCCTGCGATAGCGCAGCTGTTCAAAGACAAGGTGAAGGAAAGTCTCTCAAAGATGTCCCCATGCGTCACCATTGACTCCAAATGGACGCAACTGAGAGACACAATCTATACATCCGCAATACAAGCCTTTGGCAAAAAATCTCACAAAAACACGGACTGGTTTGATGAACATTGGGACGAGATGAAACCCGTCACTGAAGCAAAAAGGAAAGCTCTTATGGCTTACAAGGAAAAGCCTACACCTGACAATTTGCATGCTTTAAAAACAGCTAAGTCACTTGCCCAAAAGGTTGCACGTAAATGTGTCAATACCTACTGGCTTAAGCTCTGTTCCAGTATACAATCAGCTGCAGACATGGGCAATGCAAAAGTCATGTACGAAAACATCAAAAAGGCAACGGGCCCCTTGACGTCAAAAGCTGCTCCCCTAAAGTCCAAAAATGGAGAAATTATTCAAGACCAGGCAGCACAGCTAAAACGGTGGGTTGAGCATTATCTGGAATTGTATTCAACAGTTACCACAGTCTCCAGCACCGCTCTAGATGACATCCCAGATATGCCACTCATGGAAGAACTTGATGTCGTGCCCACACAGGAAGAGCTGAGCAAAGCAATTGACAGTCTAGCTTGTGGAAAAGCGCCTGGGAATGATGGAATACCACCAGAGGTTCTAAAGAGTGGCAAGACAGCTTTACTCCAACCATTGCACGAGATTCTGTCCCTCTGCTGGGAACAGGGCTACATCCCCCAAGACCTAAAGGATGCAAATATAGTGACACTATATAAAAACAAAGGTGATAGGAGTGATTGCAATAATTATCGCGGCATTTCACTCCTTAGTATTGTAGGAAAGACCTTTGCCCGCGTTATACTAAAACGTTTACAAAGCCTAGCATCCCGCGTCTATCCAGAATCTCAGTGTGGTTTCCGGTCCGGTCGGTCTACCATAGACATGGTGTTCTCCATACGACAGCTCCAGGAAAAATGCAGAGAGCAGCAGATGCCACTATACATTGCATTTGTGGACCTTACAAAAGCCTTCGACTTAGTCAGTCGCAACGGGCTATTCCAAATACTGGCAAAAATTGGATGTCCCCCTCACCTACTTGCCATCATCAGACAGTTCCATGAAAATATGCTTGGCACAGTACAGTTCGATGGAGCTAAGTCAGAGGCCTTCCCTGTCAGCAGCGGAGTTAAACAAGGTTGTGTACTCGCACCAACACTCTTCGCAATATTCTTCTCTGTACTTCTTCGATACGCATTCAAGGATAGCAGTGAGGGAATCTGGTTACATACCAGAGCTGATGGAGGACTTTTCAACACTGCCCGCCTCCGAGCCAAGACCAAAACGACGGATGTCCTAATTCGAGAGCTACTATTTGCGGATGATGCGGCACTAACAGCACATACAGAATCTGGTTTGCAACAACTCGTGTCAAGCTTCTCCAATGCCTGCAAAGAATTTGGTCTGCAAATCAGCTTGAAAAAGACAAACATCATGGCCCAAGACACTCGACCTCCTCCTACCATAAATATCGATAATGAAAACTTGGAGGTTGTGGACAGCTTCACCTACTTGGGATCCAAGGTCTCCAATACACTGTCCATTGAAGAAGAAATAAACAGCAGAATTGGCAAGGCAGCCGCAACAATGGCTAAACTAAATAAGCGGGTCTGGCAAAACACCAAGCTAACGGAGAAAACCAAACTGTGCGTCTATCGAGCCTGTGTCATCAGTACACTACTATATGGGAGCGAGACATGGACCACTTATACATCACAAGAGCGTAAGCTTAACAGCTTCCATTTGAGATGCTTGCGCCGCATCCTTGGTATTAAATGGCAAGAAAAAGTGCCTAATAGTGAGGTACTAACGCGTGCCAATACCCAAAGCATGTTCTCAATTCTTAGTGAAAGACGCCTGAGGTGGCTAGGACATGTCAAAAGAATGAGCCCCGGCCGCATCCCGAAGGACCTCCTATATGGTGAACTTGCTTCAGGAAAGAGGAAAACAGGTCGCCCACGCTTGCGATTTAAAGATGTCTGTCAAAGGGACATGAAAGCAGCCAAAATACATACAAGTGACTGGGAGTGTAAGGCAGAAGACCGATCTACGTGGCGCACAGTTGTCAAAGAGGGCGTCATAGTAGCCGAGGAGCGAAGAATGGAGGAGGCTGCAGACAGAAGAGCTAGGAGAAAGGCCAAAACATTTGGAAGCACAGAACTCGTGTGTAAAAACTGTGGCAAAGACTGTCACTCAAGGATAGGACTGCATAGCCACTCGAGAAAATGCAACCCAACCCAACGGTGATGCACCATCGTCTCGCGAGACGGAAGGATGCCGGATGCTTCTTAGTTGTTAATCCCACAAACAATTAATATCCAACACATTAACACCAATTTTTTGTTTTCTTTATCAACCGCCACGAGTTTTTTCTTCCATTTGTTTTTACCCCTTTACCCTGACACCCAACACTCTCCGACAAATCTTCAAAACAAACCGATCCCTTGTTATCTTTAAACGCCAAGCCATTTTTCTTTTACTAAATAACGCCACCGTTCAAAAGCTCTAAAGTGAACAGTAATATGTCAGATATAACTAGGACTTGGTCATTTGTGACTTAACCAATGCATACAACCAGGAGCGGCGTTTGATGGTGACAACTGGGGCGACTGCACCAGGCCCCGCACTTAGGTAGGCCCCGCGTTTCGGTCCTGAACATGTCTCGTCCTGGTTAATAGATTATACATGTAGAACCAAAGAGTGGATGGTAGAACGTATGCTGGAAACGATTGTAAAGAAACAAAAGAGGCACTCTTGTAATCCTTTTTGAAGGTCAAATTCCGTAGCGTAGCTCTAGACGTCTTTGAAAGCATTACACCGTTAGCGGAAAATAGGTCAGATGTACCATTCAGCCAATCCCCTTTATAAACCGTTGTTTAGAGACCAGAGAAAATAATGAATTTGTAATAATTTAATAAAAAGGTGACACGAAGTATTAAAATCACACAATAATCAAGATATTTCATATTTTTAAATACCATGGCATACTGGTGCTTAGCGATCTTTACTAGTACTCTGGCCCCGCGGGGTCATTGCTGGCACTAGGCCCCGCGCTTACCCAACGCCGCCACTGGTAAGAGTTATAGTTATTACACACAGATTATTATTAATTTAATCTCCAAATAAATTATTATTTCTGAATCCCTAGTTTCATTGAATCTCATTGAACTGTCTTTTCCCTTCTTATTTATATTCTCCCCTATAGTTATTTGTATAAGATAAGAATAATAAGATATATTGAGATAAATTTATTTTATTTAGCATTATAAAAAGTTTATTTAACAGTGTACGTAGTCATTTTATAGACCCAAATATACATATTTAAACGCACCCGCACACAACACACACATTTAAAAAAAACAAAAACAAACAACGTTAAAATAACATTTTTAAAAATAATTTTAAAAATTAGAAAAGTTTTAAAAAATATTTTAAAAAAAATTATAATAACAAATTCTAAATTATAAGTAATTCAATACAAAGTACAAATCAGCTAAAATTCTATCGTTGAATCAGTACGTATCGCCTGGGCTGAGGAGCTGATATTTGAGATTCCCTGGTTGACGAGCAAAACATCCACAGATAATTTCTGAGACGAAGATTTGCAATCGGTGCCAGGCAGAAGTTCAGCCCATTCCTGACGTCAAGTGATGGGTGTGACAAAGTTGTTAGCTCGGTTTTCAATGTTCGGGAAGTCATCGCACAACTAACAATGACTTACTGCAGACATCAGTTGAAATATAACAGGTGAGGAAAGAAAGATGAGCAGGTCGTATTAGAAAATTATTGATATAAATAAATGTATTAGTAGATTCATTGTTGTAAATATTTTTATGCTACCTTAGTTGGTACAACCTAAAGAAAAATTTTATAACTTGTAACTGTTGTACTTCATGGTGTATATCCACCCTTCAGTGTACCTGGAGTAAATATGATAATTAAGTCGAAATTTCAAATCAAATTCCTTATTGTCCCGATGGCTTTCTCAGAGATAATAAGCACTTTCTGACGTCACAACCGCCTTGGTCCCGCGCACTCTTAAGTTTCAGAGATCGATAAAAGAAATGGTGTCGTCTGTCGGTCATATGCTGGCATCACTGCAGAGGCCCAAGTCCCCAGCGTCGCGAGGAGTCCATCTGTTTGACGATACTTGTCAGATTGGGTGAGGTCATGGTGAGAAATCTGTAGGAGTAGTCACGCGTTGTCATGCCTTAACTTCCGGGATTATTCACATCATACATACAATCATAGTTTTGGGCTTTGGTGGGGTTCATATCATATCTGTTAAAGACGCTCCTTATATGCAGAAGGTTATTGCGTCCTACACTTATCAATGGTTTATTTCTAATCCTGCATTCTTATAAGAGAAGAGGCACGACTGGAAGACGGGCTCCCACAGGGCTCAGCGCTTAGCTGTACATTGTTCTTAGCCTACGTCCACGACCTACAAGGCATACTCGAGTCCCAGAATGCCATGTTTGCTGACGATCTGGTTATATGGAGTTCGGGAAAGGACGTCGCAACACTGCAGAACCGGCTGCAGCATGATCTGAACCGTATCGAAAATTACGCCAGCCGATGGCGCCTAGAGGTAAATACGGAAAAAACGGTCCATTCCATTTTCACTAATGGACGGAACGCTCTGAAGCATGAGGTGGTGCTTCAGATCTGCGGGAAGAGGCTAAATTGGGACCGGACACCAACGTACTTGGGTATAAAGCTGGACCAAGAACTCCAGATGCATAATCATGTACGTGAATTATGCGCCAAAACCACAGCTAAATTGTCCCTGGTGAAGAAACTGGCTAGCACGAGTTGGGGCGCGGACGCAAGACTACTAAGAGCTCTCTATCTTGGTAGCGTGAGAAGTGCTATTGATTACAGCCTCCCGGTCCAGGCCTTTGCGAGCCGTACGGCTCTAGAGGGTTTGGACCGAATACAGAACCAAGCTCTACGGTTCGTATGTGGGGCGTTACGTACCACACCCACCGCCGCGGTAGAAATAATGTCAAACGTAGAACCCCTGGCGATAAGGCGGGAAAAGGCAATCATGACTACGGTGGAGCGATACCGTAGGTTGGAGCATGACGAACCCTGCTACCAACTGCAAGACCGATGGGTTAAGAGGACAAGACTGAAGAGACCCTCCTTTATGGACGCGGTCCACGAACTTGAAGAATCAGTCCCCCTACCCAAGCTCAGGGAACGAATGAAACTGGTCCCTGCTCGAGGACCACATGAAAGCCTTGACCCGCCTGATATACGTCTGACACTGGCAAATGCCGCGGTGACACGGGCCAGTCCCGTCGAGCTCCTGCGAGACGAGACTCTGCGCACAATCGAGGCCTATGGAGACAGCGTGGTAAAAGTCTTCACGGACGGCTCACGTTTAAGAGATGGCAAAAGTGGATACGGTGTGCTAATTCAATACCCCCAACCAGGGCCGGACAGCGTAGAGCTGTCGGGGCCGTGTGGATCTACGAACAGTAGTCACGAAGCCGAACTGGACGCGATCCACAGGGGTTTGAAGGAAGTACGCCTTCGTCTAGCTAAGAGAAAGAATTTCCCGACTGTCGTGGTCTTCACCGATTCTCGGTTTTCGCTCGAAACCTTGAGTCGAAGCTCTCTGGAGGCCAAGATAGTAAGTGCCATTCTGGATACAGTAGGTGATACCTGGCACGTGGCGGCAAAGTAGTCCTACAGTTCATGGCCGGACACTGCGGCACGGCCCAATCAGACAGGGTCGACGCACTGGCCAGGGCAGGCGCAGCCCAGCCCCAACCCAATAAGCCCTTGACCCAACTGGGGGTCAAGTCGTGGCTAAAAGACCATTTCCGAGGGAAATGGCTTGAGGGCTGGAAGAATGGGAATACGGCCAGAAAGGTATACCAGAAACTGCCGCGACCGAGCAAAAGCGATGCCTGGTGGAAACTTGATCGTAGTAGTCAGTCTCTCATAACTAGGATGAGAACTGACCATTGTCCCATACGAAGCTACCTATACAAGTTTGACACTAGAAGGGAACTGGCCTGTAGGTTGTGTGGCTACCCGGAGGAGACGGTGACCCATGTGCTAGAGAGTTGCCCCGAGTTGGACGGGGCTTTATTTGGTGAAGTTGCAACACCTGCAGAGGACTACCTCTACGGCGATGCCCGAATGTTGAGGCTCGCCTGCGAAAAATTGAACCGGGTTTTAAGAGCCTAACGGCTCAACCCAACAGAGAATGAACATTCATTATAAGAGTTTTAAATGTTGATCAAGTCTTGGTTTTCCTGGTTTCTTCAAGTTTTTTTTTTCTTTTTAAAGAATATAAGATCTCTCGCGGCACATCGAGTACTTACTCTCTACCGAGGAGTGGAGTATAAAGGTATTAGTGTAATTATTCTTTTGAATTATTCATTAGTGGCGGCCTCGCACAAAAGCTGACAAGAGTAAAACTATTCGTTAAATCATTAAACCTTGAAACACTGGAGGATAGAAGAACCAAGAGTAAATTAGTAATTATAAATAAGTAAATTAATTCTAATTTAGAAATACAACACAAAGATAACTTAATTCAAACCTCAGATAGACATAAAGATAAAAACACCTTTCTTATTCCATATGCAAGAACAAACACATACAAGTTTTCTTTCTTTCCGTCCGGTATTCGGGCGTGGAATGGATTCCCTGAAGAAACCATGAAAGCCAACACTTTATCATCATTTAAAACTCTAGTAAGAATACAGGACTAAACAGAAACCATAGAAATACGTAGGACGCAATAATCTTCTGTACAGAAGGAGCGTCTGTAACATATAAGATAAGATAAGATAAAAATATGTCCATATTTATTTCTTACTTTTTCTTTTACATTAAGGCCACCAATTCACTTCACCTAGGGGCTCTAATTCCCTTAGGCCGGCCCTGTACTCATATTTATGATGGGATGGTGATTGCAACTGGATTCTCATCCCTCTTAGAGCACGACCAGGCAGGTGAACGTTAGTGCAACTGTGCAACCCTTGCACCCATTACAGAGACATTGACTTTAAATACATCATCGAAGGGGCATAATTGCAATGCACTTATTAATTTGAGAAATTCTTCATTGCCCCGAGAGTGAGTGACGAAGTGAGCCAGACACTAAATGTTATATAGCAGTGATCGACAGTTGAGCAGTATTTTTAAATCCGTTATATTAACTCGTGGTGTCTGCTTGAGTGCCAAAAACTTTTGGATCGATTTAAACCCACTAACTCGTATGCTGGTGAGCTAAAATTGTACAGGCAGACTCGTGCCGATAATAGAAATGATGTGTCAAAATTTAAAATCGATCAAATATACTGCAATTAAAAATGAATGAATTTTTAGATTATCTTCATTTATCTCTTTGTAACATGTTTATTTTTGCAAGAGTGTCATGGTGCGTATCATATTGACAATACTTTTTAAAAATATATTCCCGATCGGTGCGCATTATATTAAACATTTTTAAGAGACATAACTAAAATTGTGTATTTTCGGATTGTCTTGGGCTGCGTATCATAATGAACATTCTTTTAATTATATCTCGTATATTATGGATTTAGACTACAGTAAAAAAAAAAAATAAAAAAAAAGTGTTTTTTAAACACTTCTCCATTTTTTGCGTTCCCGAGGAAGTATAAGAAAAAATTCGGTATTATGTAAAGCGACCTTCTATTTTCATCGAGTCTAACTGGCGCCTTATTCTTCGGAATAGGACAAAAAGCTCTGTCATAAACCTAATGTATGTCATAAGTGACCGGAAACTCATTGGATGTAATCGCTGTCTGGGAACCTAAGGGGTGTCATCAGTGTCAGAAGCTGTAGAATCTTCATGTGAGCCGACACATTTATTTTGTCCAGGGTTATATACGTTCTTTGATTTTTCTCTCCAAACATGCAATTTCAATCTGTTCACAAAGAATACGCGTTTGAAATATTACGGAGATGAAAGATGAGTATTTTTAAGGAATCGCCTTCTGGACAAAGGTCAGCACGAGCACCTTACATCCCATGAGCTTGGATTCCATGCACTTTTATCGAACTTCCGGCCAAAACCCCAGCTTCGTGTCCTGTTTGTCAAGTTGACACTGTGACACTGTGACACTGTGACACTGTGACACTGTCCCAGATCCAGTTGACGTTGGATTCCCTGATTTCTGTGGTATTTTTTAAAAGTTGGTTGGCCGAGTGGTTAATCTAATGGACAAGGCGGTGGCGTGGGTGGTGATGGTGGGGGGGGAAGAAGTTGGGTGATAGATCTCAGCTTTCTCTAAGGCTTCTGACGTCATAGTGTGTCAGGTCGCAGTGACGATAAATGACTTAATGCTTTAAATGAGGTGTAGCTTTGTATGCTCGCCTTTCCTTCCCTCTATTCCTCTTATTCATCGTCAACCCTCAGCTCTCTGAATTTATTTACGTCTCTCTGGGCCTCTTTAGCCCTGAATTTATTTACGTCTCTCTGGGCCTCTTTAGCCCTGAATGTTTTTACGTCTCTCTGGGCCTCTTTAGCCCTGAATATATTTACGTCTCTCTGTGCCTCTTTAGCCCTGAATGTTTTTACGTCTCTCTGGGCCTCTTTAGCCCTGAATATATTTACGTCTCTCTGTACCTCTTTAGCCATGAATATATTTACGTCTCTCTGGGCCTCTTTAGCCCTGAATGTTTTTACGTCTCTATGTGCCTCTTTAGCCCTGAATATATTTACGTCTCTCTGTACCTCTTTAGCCATGAATATATTTACGTCTCTCTGGGCCTCTTTAGCCCTGAATATATTTACGTCTCTCTGTACCTCTTTAGCCCTGAATATATTTACGTCTCTCTGGGCCTCTTTAGATCTGAATGAAATCTAACTTAATTTTATAACACACGTGATTGAACTCTCAATCTCCCCTTTCCTCCCCCCACTCTCTCTCTACCCTAGGACCACCCTGACCCATGCTCTCCCATCTTGCAGTCACATCTGACCCTGACCTGCATTACATGAGAATGACATGTCAAGCTTCGCAACACCAGCCTGGTGTCCATGTCACTAGACTCTATAGAGCTGAATACATCATTATGGTGGAAATGAATGTATAGCTTTAAATTACAGTAGAGTCTGAATATATTTTCAAGTGGTAACTTATACATGGGCAAATTTTTATTTTCCGTGGATTTTTGAGAAATAAGATTACACAAAAGTTACGATTCGTGATATTCAGACAGACACATATCTTATATTCTGTACAGAAGATTATTGCGTCCTACGTGTATCTATGATTTGTGTTTAGTCCTGTATTCTTATTCGAGTTTTAAATGATAAGGTGTTGGCTTTCCTGTTTTCTTCAGGCAACCCATTCCACGCCCGAATACCGGACGGGAAGAAAGAAAACTTGTATGTGTTTGTTTATATAATAATAATAACAACCTTTTCAGTCCATGTCGTACTCTAGTGCAAGTGAAATAGCGTTTACAAGATTAATTAGCCACCACGAACGAGCGAGGGATTGTGTGGCTAGCACAATGCCCCGGGGCCTTGCCATTTCCGAGGCTCGAACTCATGACTCGAGTACTTGCAACGGTTCGGCAGTCCAGCGCGCTACCATTTTGACCACCTCGGCTCAAATGAAGTATCTTTAGTAGTTGATCATATCTTCTGATAATTAAAAAAAAAATGTTGACTTTGATAACCTACGCCTTCTACGTTACCTAACAACATATTCATCTTCATAGTTCTTCTCCAGACCAGCAAGGAACTCTTGATATAAAACATAACCAAACCGGAGGCGGCTTTTTGCCTCACACTCACAGTATGGAGAGAACCGTTGCCCTAAATAAATAACCCAACTGGGGGCGGCTTTTTGCCTCACACTCACAGTATGGAGAGAACCGTTGCCCTAAATAAATAACCCAACTGGGGCGGCTTTTTGCCTCACACTCACAGTATGGAGAGAACCGTTGCCCTAAATAAATAACCCAACTGGGGGAGGCTTTTTGCCTCACACTCATAGTATGGAGAGAACCGTTGACCTAAATAAATAACCCAACTGGGGGCGGCTGGCCTAGAAAGAGAGACACAATTTGACGTAATCCCTGTGGAAGTGTTTACTAAAACACCAGCCCGCTTGGAAGAGAGGGAAGTGAAAGGAGGGGGAGTTGAGATAAACAGGGAGGGAGTGGAGTAGAGGCAGAGGGGACTTTTGCCCGACCTGTTACATAGAGCGAGGCCTGTAACTGGCTCATCCACTGACACGGAAACCTGACGTGACCCCAAAACCTTGAAAACATTGGCTATGATTCAACGCTATTAATAGCCGCTGACGTCGCCGCGACGGTGCACGTAAAAAAAAAAATCCTGCCCGACCCATGAGGTAACCTGACCTACTTCTACCTACTAGCAAAAGTTTCCATAACTCGGTACGGCTGAGTGTAGCAGGGTGAGACCCCCACCCCTTCCTTTGAGCTGAAGATCTCTCTCTTTTTTTTTTTTTAAACAGTGGCGTATGGCTCTGTTGCAATGTTATTTTTTCACTCCATAGCATTTTTTTTAAAAAAAAGATAGATTTGATTAGAGATAATGCAACAGCCAGGACGAGTTAACACAGGAACCGGGTGACCTCAGAAATCCCACTGGGCAAGTAAAGTATCATCACAAGTACAGCAAGTTGAGTACTTCCTTGATGGCCAGCCTTTCTCGCAAGTCGGTGCAGAACTCATTGCTGGTCACTAAAGAACGGTACGCGGGGAGGGCATGTTTGGGGGTTTACACGGATAGACTAAGTACCGATACTTCAGACACCACTAAATATCTCCCCACCCCGCCCCACTGCACGCCAGACATTTACCTACCCGCAACTCCAACAGCTATCCAGACAAACTCATGTTTTATTTATGATACCAGACGGATATTCTTACCAACGTCTTCCTAAATGTTAGTTAATGCCTCCTCGAAGAAAAACTTTAAAATATATAACCCACCCCATTTCGTCATGCGGATGCATAAAGCTATCATTGGTTAATATTCCAACATTAGTACTTGTATTCCCTTTCGCCCCATTTTTAGCATATCTTATATTTAATTTCAATCTTATGTTCTTTTGATCCACATCTAAACACACAACGATTGCTACTGTAACACTTTTTGTGTGGTCCGTGTCAGTAGCAATAGTCGTAAGTCTACTGCTCGTACGTACGTGTGCACACGCATGCCTTGTACAAGTACAGACACGTCTTGTACATGTACACTACACCCATGCCTTCTTCATATCATTAGAAAATAAAGTAAGGAGTACCAATCTATTGATACCGACTTAATTCATGCAGTGAGGATTCAGATGGTAGCGTACGTGAAATTATCTGCTGCCTTTCTACTACAATCATAAATTCGATCTCTCTAATGATATCAACGTTAGTAGGGCTGAACTTCTAGGCGTATTGTTTTCAAAAACAATATCCTATAACCCACACCCTATCAATATGTATAGGCTAATAAATCCCCCACTCACCACTGCACGAACTTGGAAGGAAAAAAAAACCCAGCTGTAACTACTTGTTAAAAGTTGAATAAGTCGTCTTAACTTAAACTGTATGGGAAAAATTACCAAGGCTGCTAATGGAGACAGTGTGGCAGGCATTGGGAGAGGGGGGGGGGGAAGGATCACACAAAAATGCCCTGGGATTAATAATTTACATAATGATACTTTTAAAGCTCCAAGAAAATGACGTCCGCATTTTTTTATATATCATTGAAAATGTTTTAAACTTTAGCCAACAGTTAAAATCGGTTATAGACTTTTTCCCCATCCAATTTGTTAGCACATATATGCACTCCGGTTTCGCAAGTGGGTCAAGCGTATGCCTGGCTGCACTCAAAATGGAACAGACGTCACAAGGCAAATGACCCTTTTGCAGCAGTCTATATGAAGTAGCTCAAACGGTTTAAGGTTAAAATAGGTCAGCTTTTTTTTCTTCTTCTTCCCCTGCCACCTGTAATCGTGAAGGCCTCGTGGGTCCGGGTTTCTATGGTACAGGTAAATAACCGACAGGCAGAGATTCGGGCAGGTAATGAAGGTTCGTTACATACATGTTTGAGGCGAGAGCTGCATCGTACTTGTGGAAAGTGGGTCACAGTCCGTGACTTTGACAGGAGGCGCTGATTCCGGACCCTGGAATTGAAGTCTAATACTCTGGGACAGCGACTCCACAGCTATAATTTGTGTGACGTCAGTTAGAGCGATTAGAGCGATATCTTATCTCATCTATTACAGACGCTAATTCTACACAGAAGGTTATTGGATCCTACTAAATCTACGTCAGAATCATTAAGTCAGTGACAAATAACGGGAATACACAGAACTTTACATTTTTGTGTCACCAGCCTGTTTGCAAACATTGTTTATACTCCTATTGTTTGGCGGAGAGGAGGTTTGGCCTTTCACCCCACCAATGAGGTTAAAGGGCGATGATCATTACGCAAACGCCGTTAAATACCAGGGTTAAGAGCGCTTGTCACTACTGCACGTTTGTTCCTATTTCAGGAGGCCAGGCCGGCAGTCGGTGTCTTCTGCCGCCGTCTGACATCTATAAATTCAGCCTCGGTTTTCAGATCGGGTTTGGAAAAATTAAAATTAAACCATGACAAGAAGTGGCGGGCTAGTTGCAAACAATGTTGAACCAGTGGCGGGTAGATGACTGAAGTTTAACCCATTCCATACCGCAACGGCAGGTTGTGACGTTTAAGTGTCTTTAGGTGCTATGACGAGAATAAATACGTGTGCATGATATTTCTTCAGAGGAATGGTTCTGTCTATATAGAAGTTTGTTTTTGGTTTTTAAAGAGAAAAAACAACCCTATTCACTATCCCCCATAAGTACTGTTGTAAACATCCTGCTTGAAGTTAGCATATTTTGTGTTATGATCTTGTATTTACACAAAGTGTTTACTGGGGCTTGGTGACATCCTAATTCTAAAAGTGACGGAACTTATAACAGCTAGCGTTGAATTGTTGTATCCAGCATTGATCATTATCATCTGCACAAACACACACACGTATTCAATGCAATTTAATTAAGAAATTATCACAAATCATCATGCATAATCTGAACCATTCTTATTCAGGTTTAATATAACGATCGTCTTCTCCATACCATATCTATAAGAGAATCTTCTATCTAACAATTGTGTTTTGTGAGAATTCTTCTCTCGTCTCTCACAACTCCGGATCAGAGCACACTGCGGCTCTTCCATGGTCATATCGCGGCTCTTCAATGCTCACATCGCGGCTCTTCCGTTCTCACATTGTGGCTCTTCCATGCTCACATTGCGGCTTTTCCATGCTCACATTGCGGCTTTTCCATGCTCACATTGCGGCTTTTCCATGCTCACATTGTGGCTCTTCCATGCTCACATTGCGGCTTTTCCATGCTCACATTGCGGCTTTTCCATGCTCACATTGCGGCTTTTCCATGCTCACGCGGCTTTTCCATGCTCACATTGTGGCTCTTCAATGCTTATATCGCGGCTATTCTATGCTCACATCGCGGCTCTTCAGTGGTCACATTGCGGCTCTTCCATGCTCACATTGCGGCTTTTCCATGCTCACATTGCGGCTTTTCCATGCTCACATTGCGGCTTTTCCATGCTCACATTGTGGCTCTTCAATGCTTATATCGCGGCTATTCTATGCTCACATCGCGGCTCTTCAGTGGTCACACTGCGGCTCTTCAATGCTCATATCGCGGCTATTCTATGCTCACATCGCGGCTCGCATACAATTTTTTTTAAAAAAATGTTATAAGAATTACTGGAAGATTTCCAAGACAGGCTTAATAAGACATACTGCTTCTTTGTGACTCTCAACAAGTTTTATATATTTTAGAATGTCTCTTATATACTACAGGTCTTGACACCCTTGCTATGAAGAATTCAAGGGTGTTTGTCTTCTTTTCCTCCTACCCACGCATTGTTTTTAAACTTTAAGTAAACGTTATTAGTTTTCCAATCATTTTATTTCACAAATTTTGACAAAGTCAGATGCAAACACGACTATTGTAATTCAACGCCAGTGATGAATTCAAACATATGTAATTTTTTATTACATATGTTGATATTATATATTTGTACACATTAACTTGTTTGTTGATTTTAGGGGTGCACCAGACTCAAATTTTTCGCCGAATTTATAATGTGGAATCCAACCGAAGCCGGAGCCGCAGACGGATTTGTAAAAAGTGTAATTGGCCTAGTTTATGACATGCAGAAAGCGAATAAATATTTTTTTTTAAAATGTCCTTTTGGGAAAAGTCATCAAAAACCAATCACAAGTTTCCTTCATACGGGAAATAAATATTTGAATTGAGAACGAAGAGCTTTTATGGTGCATGTTTTTAAACAATGGAGAATGTCTGCGTTTCAAAGAGACATCATGTTTCAAATTATTTTCCCAGGATATGATCGTCTGACACGCTTGCGTTGTGTTAGACCATACACCTGAGAGAGAGAGAGAGAGTGAGAGACAGAGAGAGAGAGAGAGAGAGAGTGAGAGACAGAGAGAGAGAGAGAGACGGAAGAAGAGAGAGAGAGATAGAAAAAAGAGAGAGAGCAATCAAGAGAGAGAGACTGAGATACAGAAAGACATACAGATAGAAGGGGAGAGAAAGGAGAGAGAGAGAAGGAGAGATATGTGGTTCGAATATTTACGCCCCTTTTGCCAAATAGCGTGAAAAAGTTACGTTTCATTTGTCATATATTATTTTCGATATCGATCAATTGATACAGAGACCACTTCCTACATTTCTCCAACAACCAATTATATAAGGACGAAGTGGGACATTGCCCCGTGTTATAGGGATAGGCAAAAATCTGGGACAAGGTGTGGAAGCTCCATATAATGAACCGCATCAAAGGCATGCCCAGGTTCTTACTTAAGTTCTTTTGTAAACGTTCTTTGCAGCTCTTACTTTGTATTTATCACCGAACGATCTCAAAGCTTTATTTTTTAAATGGATGTCACATGATTTCTGAAGCTGGTCTTGACACTACGATAGTAAGGATGTCAAATGGATATCTGGCTTTTATCCCCACCCTCTTTTCACCACTTTTGAATAGATGACCTATAATTGCATGGATTCGAAAACTTGGTCTGTTCCTTACGAAATTATATATGTCCGCTTGCTACCTTACCATCTCAACATGTTCACTAGCTACATTAAATTCATCTTCATCTTCACATATCCAATAACTACATTAAATCTCCCATCTATCTCAACATGTCCACAAACTACATTTTCTTCTCTTACATCTTTACATATCCACTATTAAGCTACAATAAACTTTACATTAGATTATTGGTAATTTCCGACTGTATCGAACCATGAAGATACTGAATTAAGCTAATCAAACACTATTTGAAGACTCCCAATTAAAGATATGAGTGTTCCCTTTTCTCTCCTTCCTCGCCCCCTCCCCATTTACTAAACTGTTTTACTTGGCTAATCAATAGAGAGGCCAATACGCTTGTAATACCACGTATTTAAGTTCGTGAAACCTTGAAACGTGTCCAAGTTGTGTTAAAAATAATAAGCGCAACGAAGTCCTTATCACAGTTGACATCACCTGTTTCTAACCCGATTTGTTTTGATAACGTTGGGTAATTATTTTGGGCCTATGCGATAACATTAAACAAGAATAGGTCTGTGGAATGTGTGTTACCCCCCCCCCCCCCAAACAAAAAAAAACAAAAAAACAACAACAAAAACAAACAAACAACCGAATACGAGTTTTGAGTAATGACATTCGTTATTTGGCGTTTCGGAAGCGTCTAAGCGTTAGTGCTGTAAAACTTTAAGTTTATTTTTTTTACAGATATAAGGGCCGTTTAACACTGTCACTTAAATGAGTATGTAAGAGTGAATGTGAGTGTGTGTGTATGGGGGGGGGGCGGTTATTATTTAATGATAAAAGTGTAGTTGATTTTTCGTTGAGGCCGCCTTTCGTACTCATATTAACGAATAATTGCCGAAATTTAACTTTAAGAGAGATTTGCCCCAAGTTTTATTTATAGATTTACATCATTAAATGACAATCCGCATTTCAAATTTGTCAACTACTTTTAGAAAGATGACAAAAGACATTGAAATTTAAATAAGTGAAAATGAGCTCACTCTTAATTAAATAAAGCAAACTTCTTTACAACTTCTTTCCCATAACATAACTATAATCAGATGAGTTAAATCACTATATGATTGTTTAACAATTTCACTAGGTAACTTGTGACGTACAGAATGCCTAACCCAGAAAGACGTCAAAACCTGTCTGTATTCAAGCTGTAATTCAAGCCAGTTTTAAGCTGTTTTGAACAGACCACCCCACTTAGGAGACATGTAGACAATAAACAACAGAGAGAACCTTATTTATACCTTTGAACCCACCCCCATCCCTCCAAACTCTCTTCAGTAGACAGTGAAGTAGGCGGGGAGGTGAGGGGGAGATCATTCCCTGAACAGGAGGTGACCTCAGAGCATTCAAATATCGATTTGCTGTGACCCAGATTGACACTCCATGTCGACTTCCTTGTTATGCGTTAAGTCATAGTGATTCGTAGCCACTTGACAATGCTATCTGATGAGGGTAATAAAGTTACAATAACCATTATTAGGGTAAACCCTGAGCATATATTCTGTAATAAGCCTGTGTGCTGTGTGTGCTACAATAATGTTGGGTCAGGCGTGAGGAATGCAATGGGATGACTTTTAAAACAGCTTACTTGAAATGTATGTGACCTTCTCAACATTGTGTCTCCACCTCACGTCTCAGGTTTGCTTGTCCGCACAACAATAAGACAAGGTAAAAACGTACTGTCTAGACTGCTCTAGACTACAGACTTACAGACATTAAATACAGTTGTGATTACGACTAAGACACGAATATATTGCAATATTCCCTCCGAGTGCAGACTATGATAGCAGACTTATTGTGTATTTGCATTAATTTAATATGAACTCATTATCTATCATATGTACTACATTGAATATGGATCACATACTAAAATGTGAATCTCATTAATTTTCACCCGACGTATGCATGTATGACATCTATCAAGTCAATATGCACCATATACATGTATTTTTATTACCTGTTGGTAGTCGATATGCACGATGTGTGCAAATTTCATCAATTAAATATGTATCATGCGTATATCTGCAGTTTTGACCCATATTTAATTGCCATGTCCCCCACCCACCCATTTCGATCCCGACTTATTGATCATCATGTCTAGACGGCTGTACACTGATGTCGACTAATGACGCTATTTCCATATCTTTCCTACATTGAAGCGTACTTAAAAAAAATTGCTGAACCTGTATGAGGATCGAACCTGGTTCCTTGATTGCTCATCAAGAGCGGCGAACATTCTTGAGTGTTAAGAGAACAAATATGATGACTTCTCTCAGACAGGTGTAGTTCTAAGAATAAAATGATATATATGTCAATTGTTCATTTTAAGAAAAAGAAATGTGTGCTTCAAAATGGGCAGAGGTGAGATGCAATGTTTCCTTCAGGCTGCGCGGCCAAGCAGATGCCTGACCGAAACAGCGCTGTAGTTTTGAATTACAGCACAGCAAATTTTGTATTTAAAAAAACGTACAAAAATGGGATGCTGTGTAAATTGCACACTTATTCAATGAAGCTTGGAGGTAACATTGGGGGAGATGTAGCAACTCCCATCCTTATATAATAAAATGCAATTTTCTATGCGGTCATCGATAGCGATTGGTCCCTCAAATTCCTACAGACTACTACAACCAATCAGAAAAACTAAATCTCATTTACATATTGAACACGTTTACGTGGACGTTCAAAGCGAGTTATTTTTGGTGATGTATTTTTTTTAAAAACTTTATTTTGAGCGATTCACGTTGGGATTTATAGTCAAAAACTCTGTTTTTTCGGGTTATTTACTATAACTGTCACGGTCGGATAACGCGGATGTAAGGGTGTGAGAATGACTGATCTTAAATGTGGTACATAAAAGTATAGTGTAGTGTGCGATCCAGATTATTGTGCATCACACCATGACACACAAGGAGTGAGAGGATATAGAGAGCTTAGCCGAATATGAAGACAGAACGAATTGGATTGTGATAGATTTTGGAAGGATTCAAAAGGACTAGAAAGTTGTAAAGTGTACATTTTCATGGATATATCTAGCTTAATGTGATTAAATTTGTTTAATACAGAATCAAGTCTGTTGGTGACTTGTACAACATAAAGCATGTTATTTTGGTGTTTACATTTATCAGCCGAGACTTAGTCGGAGTTGCCGACGCTGGTTAATATCTGTGGCCAAGGGCGGACCTGAATCCCCTTATACAACGATTCCGCAACAATAAGTATTATGTAATGTATTTTTGATGTGATGCACATGTATGGCCGGTCAAGACGGCTGTTTGAAGGAAGCTACAATATGCCACCGAAACGACGGCGGAACCTCCTTTCCTTGTACGGGCTTTGTTGCTCGTCTTGATATATAATTCACAAAAGCGAGTATATGCAAATAATAATGACGATTGGCCCTCGTTGGGTTCAACTAATCTTAGTTCAGTTGCGTAGCCTAGGATTTGGGGCCCGGGGTGGCCTCTTTGGGGGGTCACATCATTTTGATCGATGGCGTAATATATAATATTTAAAGTAAAAATATTTTAAGACACTCTTTTGGGGGCCCCTCTCAAGTGGGGTCCAGGGGAATTTTCAAATTTGGACCCCTCCCCTAGCTACGCCACTGTCACAGTTAACGTCTGCAAGCGAAGGTAGTGGAGGGGTGGGGCATGTCTTGAGACCAGCAATGCTTTTTAAATTCTCTTTCGTTGTTCCTCCACAGAGAACATGCATTTCGTAGTGTATTGGTTATGACATTGGCATGACATGCGGAAGGTCTTAGGCCCGATCGGCTGTAATATTTGTTTCCAACATAAGGAACACGGTGGTCGAGTGGCAGCGCGCTCGACTGGCGAACCGATGGTGACGGGCTCGAACCTATTCAAAGGCAAGGATTTGTTCCCGGGCCTAAGGCATCCCTGAGTCACACAGCTTCGGCTGGGTAATGCGTGGAACCTTCATTGACGTGTCCTTTGAACTTACCAACAGATCATCCGTCATGGTCTTTGGACGCAATAATCATCTGCACAGAAGGAGCTTCTGTATAGATAAGATAAGATATGATAGGAGCTCTACGTTGTTCTCAGTGACAGAAAAGTGGTTATACACTCATCATATTTTACGTTCAGTATAAGAATACTTCAGGTGTATATGGTGGCGAGGCAGAAATTGTTGCGATGTCCGAAATACTTCCCAAAAGTGCACCCCCTACCCCCCCCCCACAAAGTTCACTTGCGTTGTTCCCATTTGTTCTTCTGTTTGTGTCCGTTCTCGCACATTTTCCTTTCCGAAGACGTGGACAAATATTAAGGAAAAACATAACGATATTCTCGTTAGTTTTTAAATAATACCCGGTATAGAATTTTCCGCTTTAGTCCAATAAGGCCATCCAGGGCGTTTCAAAAGGTCATCTGGCAATAAACTATAGACCAGCACATGGTCACCTTTGCCGTCGGCGGACGAAGGAATGTCGCGAGAGAGTCTTTATGGTAATACGTCTGTATTTTTCTTGGTAGATACCGATCATTTCTTTTTTTTTTTTAAATGAATCCACCACAACCTAATAAACAAGAGAATGGGGTAGGTCTACGTATTTTTCCTAAAAAAATTATGTTATATGGTTTGTCATTTCTAAAACCGGAAAATGTCATGGGTCAATGAGAAATTTTCTAGTTTTAGATTACAATTTAGCGGAACAATGTTTTGAAGCATATATACAGTCGAATCACTATGTTCTCAAAACTGTTCTCAACATTTAGATCTGCATATTGACTCGTATTTTTTAATTACATTTTTATGAAATTTGCCCTTAAAAAGATTTATAAATAGCCCCGATATTTCTATTATTAGATTTCCGGTTAATTATGACAAAGCCTATAAGTATGCTCAAAATAAGGGCATTAATCTTTTTTTATTCAACCAGGACATACAGCAAAACAATAATTTAAAAAAAAAACTTAAAAAACGTTTTTGACTATAAATCCTTTGTATATGAGACATAGCTAAAAGAATGTTCATTATAAGACGCATCGCACGATAATATAAAGTACTAGCTAATTACTCGCGCTTTGCAGCGGTAATTTAAGATTTCAGTTAGCGTTTAGAACCGGTAAACACTAATTCAATATCCCTTTGATTTCAATCAAAATCATGATGGATATGCTAAATATATTAACTAAACCGTCTTGAAACAGACGTTAGAAGTTCATAACCCCAATGGAAATTTTATTAATATTTAAAATCACATTTGGTCAATAATTTATCCATTTACTCAATAGACACTTTTTAAATTACCTTTTATATAACTAATGTTAAAAATTGCATACGGTTCTCCAGCCCTAAAATGTGTTTTTACTATTAAAAATTAAAGCTTATTTTAAAAAACTAAAATTTGGGTCGGGGGCCCTATTGGTGAAAATTGTATAGTTGAAAACAACAGCTTATTTCCACCTGGATCATGATGCATATATTTGTTAGTCCAAATTTGATTTAAAAAATCGAGTGGTAACGAATGGTTAAAATGTTTTAACCGTTAACGAAAAAGAGATTAGGGGCCAAGGGCCACAAAAGATTGAAAAATATTATTTTATTGACCAAACGAATTTTAACAAAGGCCTTCAAATTTTTAGCTTCCGAGTTTTGTAAAAATGCATTTACAGAGTATCCAAAGTTTTTTAAAATGTGTAATTTAGCTAACATAAGGTGAAAAAACTGCAATTGAGTGATATGTTTGCCAGCTACCATCCCAAATATGCATGCGTCTACCTGCACAGGATGTTGAAGAATTTGTGATGATTAACTTTGTATTAAAGAAATAAAATTCATTTGGGTCCTCGTCTCCCATTGAGTTGCAAAATAAAAAAATTTTTCGCTTGTTACCAGCGCGGGGGTGCACTCAACGGTTTCCTTAAAGTTTCATGCTTCTAATTACATGGGGAGTTGGAAAATTAGTGATGAATCAGTTTTTATATCAGAAAAAATACATCGAGGCCCCGGGCTCCCAGTGAGTGATACTTCAGATATTCTTTGTCTCTTTCCATTGCGGGAGTGTACGAAACAACTTCCAAAATTCTCACGTTTCTACCTAAACGGGAAAATGAAAAATAGCAATATTCAGTAAAAGGAGAATAAAAAATGTTGGGCCCCCGGCCCCCATGAAAGTTAATTCTAATTTTAAAAAATTCAACAACTTACCAAAGTTTCATGCTTCTACCTACACGGAAAGTTGGAGGATTAGGGATGAGTAAATTTTTAAAATAAGAAAAAAAAACATGTGGGCCCCCGGCCCCAGTAAGTGAGAATTTAAATATTATTTTCAACTGTTATTATCATGGACCTGTACTGAATAACTGCCCAAATTTTCATGTTTTTACCTACACGGGAAAAAGGAGAATTAGTGATTTTCAGTTTTTATAAAGCTAACATAAGGAAAAAACTTCATTTGGGCCCACAGCCCACAGGAAGTGAGAATTTAAATATTATATTCATTTGTTACCAACGTGGAACTGTACTGAACAACTACCCAAAGTTTCATCTTTCTGCCTTCGCGGGAAATATGATAATTAGTGATTTTCATATTTTATTTAGTCCTTGTAATGAAAAAAACGCTTTTAGGCCCCGGCAACCATGAGTGTGATATTTAAAATTATTTCCCACCAAAAATTGTCACAATAGGCTACTCAATAATGTTGCAAAGTTTCATGCTTTTGCCTACGCGGGAAATAGGATAATTAGTTATTTTCATATTTTAAGTAGCACATGTAAGAGAAAAAACATTTTTGGGCCCCCGGCCCCCATGACTGTGAATTTTAAAATTATTTTTCGCTAATTATTGTCACAATGGGCTACTCAACAACTATGCAATGTTTCATGCTTCTACCCGCTCGGGAAATCGGAGAATAAGTGATGAGTCCGTTTTTATAGACGAAAAAATACATTTGGGCCCTCAGCCCCAGTAAGTCAGAATTTCAATATTGTTTTCGCCTGTTACCATCGTGAAAGTGTACTGAACAACTTCCCAAAGTTTCATGCTTCTGCCTACGCGGGAAATGAGATAATTATTGATTTTCATGTTTTATAAAGTCCTTGTAAGGGGAAAAACGCTTTGGGCCCCCGGCCCCCATGAGTGTGATATTTAAAATTATTTTCCGCCAATAATTGTCACAATAGGCTAGTTAACAACTTTTCAAAGTTCCTCTACCTACACGTGAAATCGGAGAATTAGTGATGAGTCAGTTTTTATATAAGGAAAAATACATTTGGGCCCCCGGCCCCCAATGAGTGATACTTTAAATATTTTTTTTTACATGTTAAGATTGCGGAAGTGTACTCAACAAATTCCCAAAGTTTCATGCTTTTACCAACACGGGAAAGTGGATAAGCAGCGATTTTCAGTATTTAAAAAATAGTTTTTGGGCCCCGGGCCCCCCTTTTTGTGATTTCTAAAAGAAATTAACGCCAATAATCGTTCCGAGAGGCTACTCAACAATTTACCAAAGTGTCATGCTTCTACCTACACGGTTGAGTTGTTGTTGTTGAGCCTTCTCGTCCATGAGGGACATCTACCGATCATCGCCGGCGTCTGCACTTCCTCCTAGGACATAGGCCACCTACAAGAGCTCTCCAGGCATCTCTATCCTGGGCCATTTTCTCCAGGATCTTCCATTCATGGCCAATCCTCTTGATGTCTGCCTCCAATTCTCGGCGCCAGGTGTTTCTTGGGCGGCCTCTTTTCCGTTTACCCTGTGGGTTCCATTTCAGGGCTTGCCTTGTTGTATTAGAATCAGGTTTCCTTAGTGTATGACCGATCCACCTCCACCGCTTTTGAAGAATCTCTTCCTCAATGGGCTTCTGTTTAGTCCGCTGCCACAGTTCCTGGTTGCTGATTTTGTCCGGCCAGTGAATTCTGAGGATCCTTCTTAGACAATTGTTAATGAAGGTCTGGATTCTGGTCAGGTTTACAGCCGTTGTTCTCCATGTCTCAGCTCCATATAGCAGCACTGGTTTCACCATAGCGTTAAAAATCCTTACTTTTAACTTGCTGCCTAAGTTGTTGGCGACCCAAACATTCTTGAGTTGCTGTAAGGCTGCCCTTGCTTTTCCGATCCTTATTTTGACGTCGGCATCTGTACCACCTTGTTTATCCACCATGCTGCCAAGGTAAACAAAACTCTCCACCTCCTGAAGGGCTTCTCCTTCAAGCATGATGGGTGATGTACTGGTGGCATTAACCTTGAGGATTTTACTCTTCCCTTTGTGTATGTTGAGACCTATGCTAGCAGAAGTGGCTGCGACAATGTTTGTTTTCTCCTGCATCTGTTGTTGGGTATGTGCAAGAAGGGCAAGGTCATCAGCAAAGTCTAGATCATCAAGTTGATCCCACAAGGTCCATTGGATGCCATTCCTTTTCTGCTGTGTAGATGTTTTCATCACCCAGTCAATGGCTAAAAGAAACAGAAAGGGTGACAGCAAGCAACCTTGTCTCACACCAGTCTTCACCTGGAAAGCATCTGTCACCTGCTGACCATGGACAACTCGGCAGTTTATCCCTTCATACATGTTTCTGATTATATCCGTAATCTTCTGTGGCACCCCATAGTGCCTTAGCAATCTCCACATGGTTTGCCTGTCCACACTGTCGAAGGCTTTTTCGTAGTCAACAAAGTTGATATAGAGTGGTGAGTTCCACTCTAGTGACTGCTCGAGAATGATACGCAGTGTCGCTATTTGGTCAGTGCAGGATCTGTTGGTGCGAAAACCAGCTTGTTGGTCCCGCAGTAGAGGGTCTACCGCGTTTTTCATCCTGTTAAGCAATACACGGTTGAAAACTTTTCCTGGGATAGACAGTAGAGTAATCCCTCTGTAGTTCGAGCAGGAGTTTAAATCTCCCTTCTTTGGGATCTTGATAAGGTATCCCTCTTTCCAATCAGAAGGCACTTGTTCCTCTTCCCATATCTTCATAAACAAAGGGTGTAGCATTTCCACACTGGTTTCCAAGTCCGCCTTCAGTGCCTCTGCTGGGATGCTATCAGGTCCTGCAGCCTTTCCATTTCTGAGTTGTTTAATGGCCCTGCTAATCTCTTCTTTTGTGGGACTATTACAGTCAATTTGTAGGTCATTATCAGCTGGTTGGATATCTGGTGGATTCCTTGGTTCTGGTCTGTTTAAGAGCTCTTCAAAATGCTCCTTCCATCTACCTCTCTGCTGCACATCACTTGCAATGTTGTTTCCCATTTTATCCTTCACTGGTCTCTCAATCTTGCTAAATTTCCCAGATAGCATCTTAATTGTATCAAACAGTTCTCTCATGTTCCCCTGGTAAGCTGCGTCTTCTGCTTCTTTAGCAAGTTTGTCCACAAATTCTTTCTTGTCCCTCTTGATGCTTTTCTTAACTTC
>MUZC01003869.1:303561-317852 GCA_002072015.1 Radix auricularia
ATCGTTCTCATGTCCGGTGAGACCCATGTAGCTTTATGTATTCTCTTGTGCTGGAAAATACTCCCTCCTATTACTAGGTCTGCTGTGGCACATAGGTCTGCAAACCTCTCACCGTTGTCGTTCATCTCGCCTATCCCTTGTTGTCCCATAACCTCTTCATACCCTGTGTTGTTATTGCCGATCTTTGCATTGAAGTCTCCCATGAGGATGACGATGTTCCTCCGTGGGCGACCCTGGACTATGGTTATCACTCTATTGTAGAATTCTTCTTTGTCTCTTTCGTCGCTTTCGTTAGTTGGTGCATAGCATTGGATGACATCTAGGTTGATGCTACGCTTCTTTGACCGAAAGGTTGCTAAAAGAATTCTAGGTCCATGGGCCTCCCATCCAATGAGTGCTCCTTGTGCTGCCCTTGATAGCATCATGGCAACACCCAGGGTATGGGGGGCATCCTCTTCTTCGTGTCCCGAATATATCACCATCTCTCCCGAGATTAATCTCTTCTGCCCCAGTCCAGTCCATCTTACTTCACTAATTCCTAGAATGGTGAGCTTATAGTTCTTCATCTCCGTGACTATCTGTGCAGCCTTTCCCGCTTCATACATCGTGCGGACATTCCACGCTCCGATGGTGGTGGTGTTCCTGGTAGAGATGATGGTTGTCGGTCTAATAGCTTCCAGATTTTGGCTTCCACTATTAGGCGTCATATTTCCCTCCTCAGAGGATCCATCTTCTCCCAGGACTGAAATGGCTTTTGTTGCTCTTTTCGGTGTTTTTGTAACTTTGATTTTTTTTACACGGCAGGGTGGTTGGCCTTGCGCGCAACCACTTGGGGGGTCGCCTCTCACAGCTCAATGGGTAGCTGCCTTTGTTCGGGTTGGGTCCCTAGCCTTTGTGGATCCCTCCACTTCCTACAAGGCAGTAGGGCTGATTTTGGTCCACCCCGGGTATTTTATTTCCCCGGTACCCTCCATATCTGGTGGGCTTTCCCCTATCCGCCGACTGGGGAGGCGCTCGATAGAAGATCAGCAACTCCCACGAGTTCTACCTACACGGAGAGTTGGATAATTAGTGATGAGTCAGATTTAATATATGAAAAAAAACTACATTTGGGCCCCCGGACCCCAGTAAGTGATAATTTAAATATTGTTTTCGCCTGTTACCATCGTAGAAGTATACTTAACAACTACCCAAAGTTTTGTGCTTTCACCTCCACGCGAAATAGGAGAATTAGTCATTTTAATTTTTTATAAAGCTCATATAAGGAAAAACGCAAAATGATGGGCCCCCAGACCCTAGGGGTGGTCACCTGGGGTTGAAACATAGCCTATGACCTTTTCCGGGTCAAATTGGGCTTCCATGCAAAATTTCACCACCCTGGGTCCAACGGTGTGGATTTGTATTGGTAACAAACAAACCAACAGACAAACTTTCAGCTTAGATATTATCTTAGTTATGTTTCAAATATATAAAGGCTTTAAAGTAAAAAATTAAAAAACTTCTGCAGTCTGCGTTCTAAATTTCAACTCGGTTTGATCACAGCTATATGGTTATAAAAACATAGTTCGCACCGCGAGACGGATTAGCAATTAATAGCATTTTACATTTATAGATCGGGAATATATTACAAATGTATCGTCAATATAATACTCACCGCACAATGCAACAGGAAAGTATAAAAAAAAAGGTCTTTCAATATAATAGGCACAGTGTCACTCAAGAACAAAAATAAACAAGTTACTTAGAAATAAATAGCGATAATCTAAAAATTCATTCATTTATTTACAGTAAATTCAATGGATCTCAAATTTTGATACTTCATTTTTATCGTGAGCATGAGTCAGCCCGCAAAATTTCAGCTCGCCAACATACGGGGAAGTTGGATAAAAATCGATCCAAAGTTTTTTGGCACTCAAGCAGACACCATGAGTTAATATAAAATTTTAAGGTTTTAAAATTATAAATAAATAAACCTTTAACTGAAGCTAACACATCTTCAAAAATCAGAAATATATATAAAAATTTCAGTTTTGAAAGGTTCAGCCACTCTACCAAATGAGTTCACCAGACAAACTGTGCACTTAAAGACCTTGAGGAGATAATAGGAAAAAAATATTTTAGATACAACCTTGCTTTCGAGATCATATTCCCCGAGGAGGTGACTAGACACTGGTCGTAAAAATATTGCTCTTTTGCGTTTTTTTTTTTTTTTTTTAATTTTTTAATTTTTTAATTTTTAAAATATTCTAACCAAAGCCCAGTTAAAAGCGAGCATAATATTTTGAAAAGCAGATCTATATATTTTAGAAAATTTCATAACATAAAAAAATTAGGGCTGTTATTGATTAATTTAAATTTAATCGTTAACTTTTGAAAAATTACCGAATAATTAATCGATAATTTTGATTAATGCTAAAAATCAACTGTATGACGTCATTAAACTGAAAATTTCAAGGGAAGTTACAAAAATAGGCAATTTACATTTAATTTTTAACAATGTTGAATTTTTAAACTTCATTTTCCGTATAAAACAGCTTATTTTAAAGTTTAAGCTTAAAAAATCTTGTTTTTTAATGGAGAAGTTTGCACGTAAAAAAATGCAAACTATTACTAATTATAAATAATTAAATTATTTCTTAATAAATCCACAGCATCTTGTAACACGTTTTTTTTCAATTTTAATCGCTATTTTATCGATTAAAATAATTTTAATCGATAAAATATTTTACCGATTAATCGAGAAATTAATCGATAATTTCCGCAGCCCTAAAAAAATAAATAATTTTTTAGTTTTAAGATGGCTATAGTGAAAGCAGAGTCAGTCTTAGCAATTGGGGGGGGGTAGGGGAGGGGGTTCCTATTTTGCTTAGTATGCGGAACGTATTGAGCGGAGCCCAGTTTGGGTAGGGATAATGAATTAATAAGGAAAATAAGTGAAGATTAAGATAAAGGCTGGGCCTTAGAAAACGCGAGACCCACTGAGGCCGCATAGTTTACAGTGGCCTAAGACCGGCCCTGGTTGAAACGCCCTCAAAAGTAGAGTATGGCTTAAAAAGTCTGACAATACATATAAAGGTTAATCACGCGTAGGAATAATAATTCCTATTTCCACAAAAATATCTTTTAATTAAAAAAAAATATCTTATTTATTTATAACTTTTCAAGTTTGCATAACCGAGTGTTCGTAATTAATGGTCTGTTAACCTGATACATCCATATTCATCTTCCGCGGCACGAATGCTACTGAAAATAGAACCTACGCCATTATGTCTGTGACGTCACATCCTTCTCACGCGCGTAAACTTCTAACTGAGGGGGCGCATTGTTCTAAATTGAGATCAGCGAAGCCGTAACAAATCTAAAGCTGGGTGAGAATTTAAAAAATAATCAATGAAAACGAAGAAATTTAAAAAAAATAGATTTCTTTTCTTTTTCCAGAATGTAAGATTACACGATTTTACCATTCTGACGCATCCAGAAAATAATCATATATCATATAATATATATTATTTGTGTATATACACATATAAATATATGTAAAAAGAAGTTTGATTTATATATATACCAGTGGCGTAGCTATAGAAAGGGGAGGGGGTCCGAATTCGAAAGTACCCCCGGGGACCCCACTTGAAAAGGGAACCCAAATTAGTGTCCGTAATTCTTTTTAGATTAAATATGAAGCCGCCACCATTTATATGGGGCCCCCAAAGAGGTTAAGCCCCCGGGTTGCCAAACCCTTAATTCTTAGCTACTTGATTGATTTATAACTTTGTTTTTTGTTTGCCACGGGTCACTTTTCTTAATTGCGACGCCTACGTTTTTGCATGGATTGATGGATCTCGACCAAACTTGACAGATATTACATCTGTTACTTTTATGTAACAATTATTTCATGTATTTATATCTCATGTACACATTTTATTTCTTGTTCTCATATACATTTTGAAGTTTTTCAGAAAATTGTGTGTTTATAATCAGAAGTCTAAATATAATAAACATTTTAAAAATAACTCCAAAACTTATGTTTATCTGTATTACAATTTTGAAACTTTTAGACTAGTTTGTGCTTTGAGTTATAAATATTTTTGATATGTTATTTCTCCCTAGATATAATGGCTATAATAACTACTACCAACTACCATACTGAATCATATCTCTCTGTAGATAAAATGGGGCCGAGAAAGAAGATAACAGTGGATAGCACTGCTAAACAGAAAGAGATCCTATTGGAATGTATATGTTACAGCCAAAGCCCGAAATCGGCCACTTTTCGAAATGGCCGGGCAATGCGCGAAGTGGGCACTTTTGCGAAAAATTGGCCGGCCAGTTCAGGAAATGGCAAGGGTCAATTGGCCAAAGCCCGAAGTCGGCCAGTTCGGGAAATGGCTAGGGTCAATTGGCCAAAGCCCGAAGCCGGCCAGTTCGGGAAATGGCTAGGGTCAATTGGCCAAAGCCCGAAGCCGGCCAGTTCGGGAAATTGCTAGGGTCAATTGGCCAAAGCCCGAAGCCGGCCAGTTCGGGAAATGGCTAGGGTCAATTGGCCAAAGCCCGAAGTCGGCCAGTTCGTGAAATGGCTAGGGTCAATTGGCCAAAGCCCGAAGAAACATGCAGTCATGAATAGTCATGAGCAGATTGTAGGTTGTGTAGTAAGATTTAATACTTAACATTGATCAGTGATAAAGATCAGTTATAAAAGTGAAACTTAAAAGTATAGTAAACTATTTCTCTCTGTTTCACTCATTATAACAGGATTAACTTTCATGAAATTTTGAATTACATAATCGTTTGTTCTTCATACATTTGCACTGCAATACTGCGATTGTGTCGAGTGTAGCCTTGGCCACCAGTCAGTTAGTGATTGGGAAGACGCGACGGCTGGTAATAATTTTTCTTCTGCTGTGAGCAGTTTCTCATTTCCAATGGAAAACTCGCTTCTGGAATACAGTTGAGAGCACAATGCTCTGTTCCCAGCTTGTAGAGGCCAGCCTCAACCTCCATGACAAGTATAAGAAAGCTTCTTGGATCACCGCAACCTCTGTCAACATCTGGCATAGGAACGTGGACGTTACTTCCAACTATCTCAGTTGGGAATTTCGCATCTGAATTTCAAAGCATCTTCGCATCTTGACCTTGTAAACTGTTGAGAGCTTCTAACCTATTGTTCAAGATTTCTTGTTTATTAGCCTGCAAGTTATTTTAGCTCTGGATCCTTCGTCTGATTCAATGCAGATTCCACAATTGCATGCACATCTTTGCTGCAGGAATGACATGTCATCGCCCTTTTCTGAAAATCTTGGTTTGCATGTAGGACGGAACCTTGGCTTTGGCTGTGTCTCGGTTTTCGTGTGACAGTTTTAGTCCAGGCCACAGGATCTTAACCTAATTTACAACTCTGTTCACAAATTATTTCCTATTATCTGATTTAAGCACACTTGGAGCCCTTGTGGTGGTGAAGATATCAAGTAGCTGGTAAGCAACCTCTTCTGCTGTTTTGTTTTTAAGAGGTCGCATTACTACACAATTGGTTAAATTCTCCTGATAATTGAGTATAAACTTGTACTCGACGTCAGGACTACTTTTCATGTCTCTCAGATCCACCTGGCAACACAAGTTAAATTCTTTAAATTACAAATGTTTAGAAACTAGAACTCTGTTAGGATTAGACAATTTGATCTGTCATGGCTTTCATAAGCGAAGATAGAATATAATGACTTTTTTGTGAAACTTTTGTAGCACCTTTTCCAACCGCGTGTGACCTCCATGTCCAATTTTCAAATGAGTATTGTGCAGTATGTAGAACAGTTTTTCTGAATGCAGATGGAACAAAATAATGATATTGTCTTCTGTTAGTTGCACCATAAGTCTTTCTTTACCACCAATTTCAAGGACATCATATTTTTAGACGACGATGGTCACCACTTTATTTTTTCTCCTTTTCATTAGCCTGTTTAACGTTCAATATGTATTCCTGTTTGGTGAGGATCTCGCTATTATTGGCTTTTCCTAGTAACCACAATAAAAATGTAGTATAAATATTGAACAAATGTAACAAATTAAAACATGACCCTTAAGAACAATACTCATAATGAAACCACTGTGTCAGAATAATAAGAGCTAGTCGCAATGGCTGGACCTTTTCCTAAAAGGTCAGAGTAACGCAACAGTATAGTCGTAGCTTTGCATCCTTTTTTCTCCACCCACGTACACGCCAACAGGTGTGCCGCTAAACGGGCTGTCTTCCAAGACCTCATTGGGCTTAGTCCAAGGATACTCAGCCATTTCGCGAATTGGCCGGCCAAGGCCCTAAATACAATTATTAGTTGAAAGTCCTTCTGGCTTTTACCAGACCTGTTGGCCAAAGCCCGAATATGCCGGTCAATTTGCGTAGTGGCCGGACTTCGGGCTTTGGCCGTAACATGTACAAGCAATTGGGAACAGTTTTCCAATGGATTATAGTAAATAGGATTCGCGCGGATTAATGTGACATCAATGACTACTAGGCTTTTCTGTTATATCAAAAGGATCATAATTGGGCTTGAAATCTCAAATGAAGTATGGAATTATATGAGAGCAAGGGATTCTATCAAAAAACGGGATCACTTTTTACAAATTCAATGGGATAATATTGAGCTATGTGATCCCATTATTAAAGTAATTAAAGTATACGTTTTTTTTAAAGGGAAAGGGATTTAATTTACGAATCGGATCCCGTTACACAACGGATTTATAATGGGTATTTAATCTCAAAGAAATGTTGAATCATATTGGAAGGGAGGATTTAATCAAGAACGGGATCCCATTATTGATCGGGATAAGCCGGATAGATCAGCTAGTCATTAAATTAAAAAATACCGATTAAAGGACTTTATTAATTTAAAATATAGGTTTCCTTTTCATGATTATTTACTCTACGTTAGAATTACACTGTAGAAAAAGGAGTCAATCGGTGGTCCTATCGTTTCAATGGGGACGGAGGAGGGGGCTGTGGGTACTTCATGATAGTCTTTAACAGTACTACTCGCAAAAATGATGTTTGTTAATATATGCCTCTAACAATTCGTGTTTTCGTGATTTCGATTTAAGTTTAGCGTTGATTTCAAAGTATATGAATATTATATTAACAGTTGATATTATATAGCCTACGTAAGGATTGCCAATTCACCATATTTTGTTTGATTTTCACGAGAAGGCATCTGTAGACTACCTAAAAGATAAACACAAAAAAACTAGGTGATAGGAAGGTCAATAAATGGAAGCAATTAAATGACGTTATATTAGTTCCGTCTGTCTATGATACATGACGATGCTTTCACATCTCTTAAGGAATAAAACAAAACCATGAAGACACACAAACCAGTGAGAATGTTTTCTCATTCCATAAAAGTATCCCTACATAATATGTCGTAGATTTGTTTGTCCCGACGCTCAGTGGCGTCACTAGGGGGAGCGATGGGTACGGGTCGCCCCGGGTGATACCATCAAGGGGGTGACACCAGACTGTAAAATTCTATATATTCCTGTTATTTTACACTGGAAAACGCGGATGAGTTCTATGGGTTAATAGTGAGGGGGTGTCACCAAGAGCTACCGCCATAGGTGACACCATGAGCGACCGCCCCGGTGACACCAACCCTAGTGACGCCTATGCCCACGCTGACTCCTTATTCAACAGTTTTAGAAACAGACCAAACTCTGGAGAAAACCATTACGCGGTTTTAATGAGAGAGAAGTTTATGGTTGTAGGCATCAAATTATATTGTTAGCAGTAATGAGCTTGTCTTTATAAAAAAAGGTCTTACAAACCGGCGGTCAACAAAACCCGACAACTCTTAAAAGTACAACACTGAGATGGATCGTGTTTAACTTCTCGAAAATATCATTTGTTTGGAGAAAGTTCTGCGGTGAAAGTCACTGCGAGAAAATGACCCGAGTACGTGGGAGGTGGGATATTGATTGCTTTCGGCCCCGTCAACCTATTTAAACGGCCCTTGTAGACCTGGGTAAATACAATTGTTGTCTTGTGATGTATAGCCCAATCTGGGCCACTCTCTGCGTACACAACGCTGACCGCCCCTGTTTCTCTTTCTCTCTATACATATATTATTTCTCTCTCTCTCTCTCCCTCTCACTCTCTCTCTCTCTCACCCTCTCTCTCTCTCTCTCTCTTGTTATCTCATATTTCAGTGTCAATTCCTCCCCATTTTTCTTTTGCTATCCCATTTCTATATTTTTTCTCATTCATTTACTTTCTCTTTTTTTAATGTCCACAATTTTATCTTGCGTCATATCCCTCTTTCTTGCTCTTTACGCCTATTACGCCTTTCTTCCCGTGTCTCTATCTTCTTCATCAACCCGTTTTAGTACTTTTGTCTTTAAAAAACGATCATAACAGCTATTATTATTATTTATCCATGTCCCTTTCTCGGCTACAAACACTTTACACGACTCCAAATGCGTCATACAAATCCAGGGACGTTGCACATATCTGGAAATACTGTATGTGTGTCAACTCATTGTAGGAGAGCAGTGGCGTACGTAGGATATTTTACACCTGGGGAAAAGATATAATATGCCCCTTCTCCAATTAGCATCGTACCCATGCCTCATTTCGACACCTTGTACCTTGGCGCCCCGGGCACATATGTATTCCCCTGTCACCCATTTCGCTACGCCGCTTAAGAAAGTTGCTTCTCACTTTCCAGCAGGTTAAACACACACACACTTTAGAATAAAATATTTAAAAAATATTATTTTTTTTAAACGAGGTGAAAAATAAAATCATGAAGTGCATTCAATGACACTGACACCTATCTGACTCTAACAAAACGAATGCTAAAGGAAATAATGCGTCCCAGAATTTCTTGTAGGATTATTATGGGTACAAAATCTTAGCATTTCATTATTTTCTAAGGTTTACAACAACACAATTATACAATAACACTTAAACCAGTTATCTTGGCTATAAATTTCGCATCCCTCCTCTAAAGACAAAATCAAACATGACCCATTTATTATTTTTTGTCTTGTTTTTAAATGAATGGTCTGCAACACAGAGGTGATAATTACTTCTTCTGATGTTGAGCCTTTGTTTTGTGTTCTGTTTACCCGTAAGTCGGTGACCCTCATCTCAATCCACCTCACGCCTTTACCTCCCCCTTTTTTCAATCACTGCTCTCTTTTCTTGTTGTCTCTTTACTTTAAAACTCACACTCAAGCAATTGCTCAAAACCTATAATCAAGGCCAGGGTTCTAGGCTCGTAGAGGAATACGACTTCTGGCATCTGATGCTAATATTTAACACATCATTTGATTCACAAACTATTACCATGGACATTAAATCTCGAGACAAAAGATAATTATGGGTTCGAGCCTCGCTGCTGGCAAGGCCCCCTGGGCATTGTGCTAGCCACACTATCCCTTGCTCGTCAGTGGAGGCTCAATGAATCTTGTGAACGCTACTTCACTTGCCCCATAGGCCGTTATGGTCTGAAAATGTTTATTATTATTATAATAAGATTTAATATTTTAAAAAAAACAACTAAAGGTCAAGAGTTATGTTATAGCCCAAAGATTGGGCACCCATGAGTTAGATCAATAGTACAACATATTCGAGACCATAAGTACAACAGCAGTTAGACCACGAAGACAACATAATTGAGAACAAGGACAAAAGCAGAACATAATAACAACAGCAGTTAGAACATAATAACAACAGCAGTTAGAACATAATAACAACAGCAGTTAGAACATAATAACAACAGCAGTTAGAACATAAGAACAACAGCAGTTAGAACATAATAACAACAGCAGTTAGACCACGAAGACAATATAATTGAGAACAAGGACAACAGCAGAACATAATAACAACAGCAGTTAGAACACGAAGACAACATAATTGAGAACAAGGACAACAGCAGAACATAATAACAACAGCAGTTAGAACATAATAACAACAGCAGTTAGAACATAATAACAACAGCAGTTAGAACATAATAACAACAGCAGTTAGAACATAATAACAGCAGTTAGAACATAAGAACAACAGCAGTTAGAACATAATAACAACAGCAGTTAGACCACGAAGACAATATAATTGAGAACAAGGACAACAGCAGAACATAATAACAACAGCAGTTAGAACACGAAGACAACATAATAGAGAACAAGGACAACAGCAGAACATAATTACAACAGCAGTTAGAACATAAGAACAACAGCAGTTAGAACATAAGAACAACAGCAGTTAGAACATAAGAACAACATCTGACATTGAGCCCAATGACCTTGTATTGTAGCGCCGCCTGGGAAAGGTGAAGAAATGCGAGCAGTTGTTCCTCCATTCATTTCTCGGGTGAGCTATTTGGGCCACAACGGCACAAAAGATCAACAAGAGGCGCGTGGCATTGTGCCCGGAATACTTTGCCATGGCCAAATTTTGTCGTTCCTGGATGGCTTGCGAGGGTTTTGATCAACGGCACGTGTTAGCAATTAGCCTCTCAGTCGTCCTTGACACTGTGCACGTAAGTTATATGCATAGAAAGTCATGTGAGAGGGTCATTTTTTAATAAGTTCTTCCTGATAGGAGTAAGCACACGAAAACATTACAAAATGTACCTATTTAATGGTTTTACAGTAATTTTTAAAATCTTAGTAGTTGAAACTTTTCGTTGAAGTTTGTCTATTGAGTTGTCGAGGAGCATTACAATAGCATGACAGACTTATGTTCTTTAATTTTGTTTAATATGAGAAGAACCATTTAGAGCAGGGGCCGGGAAACTTTTTGTCTGAGAGAGCCATAAACACCACATATTTTAAAAAGTAATTCTATCAGAGCCATACAATATGTTTAAAACTAAAAATTCAAGTAAATATGTTAATTTTGTGTAATTTCAACACTAAAAGTGCAATATTATAATGTCTCTAAATTCTTTGAATTACATTATTATTATTATTATGCTGTTTTTATATGCAATTAAAAATCAGATCAATGGCGTGAATAAACTTGTTTAATTAATAATTGAACATATGTCTGAGAGCAACACTGTCGAGAAGGGGTGGCCTCTACGCGGCTCGACAGACGAGAAAGGTTGTGGAGCAGACCACGACCTGAAACTGACAACTCCTGGATTTGAATGCCGAAGTGCGATGTAAGTTGTTAGGTGTTAGTTACATATGATTACAGTCGCTGTACGGATCTTAGGCAAAGCATTTAGATGTAATGGCGAGGATGAAAACCAAAGTACCCGTTAAGGGTCGGGTTACTCAGAAGCGACCGTTTCGTTCCCCTCAATTAACTAGCAACACTACTGAGCGGTGCCGGTTTAGGAGCCCTGGAGCGCCTGTACGGATTAGCAGAAGGTACCGATTGGAAAGCATTCGACGCCAACTCTGAGGAAACCTTCCAGTGGGGTAAAAACCCTAGGTGATGATCCCCCGCATTGTGGCGGTCCAAATCATTGAGACTCATAAGCTTTGCCAGGGTGGCGCCGAAGTGATAGCGAGTCGAAGTAGGGAAAATTCCACCCCTCCCTTGGGACGTCAACTTAGTGGGAGGCGTTTTTGGCCTAGTGTTCTGGACGCCCAGGTGGCCGCTTCTAGTAGCGACCGCTCCGGGGGGGGGGGGGCTCTCAGCTTTTACGTCCCTTAGGGGGCCAGAGAGCTGAGGGGGGTTTCCGGGAAGCCCCATGAAGAGCCCAGGCTCAGGACTGCTGACTTTCTTCCACATGTAGGATTTCTGAGAGCAACATGCAGCCATTGATAGAGCCACACCGGGCTCGCGAACCATGGTCCCAGACCCCTGAGTTGGAAGATCATAGATTTCTCCAATCACTATAAGTATCAGATCGAAATATAATCGACTTGTCTTAAATTGTGTATTCATCTTGGTTGTGTTGGGGGGGGGGTGTGAGGCATGTATAAAACAGAGGAGCACATACCGTATATACTCGTTCTAAAGCCGAATTATTTTTGGACAAAATGTAGGGGTTGAGGTCGATGTGTTGGCTTACGAGCAGGTCAAAGGGGATTTCTGCATGTACACTTAATATCGTTGGTGTTATTGTAGATCATCAAGGTCCTTGTCTACATTCTACAAGATTCAACTGCTCTAACAGATCTGTTAAATATTATTAAAAATCGGCACTCACATCATTTATTCATTTTATTTATTTTTTTTAAAAAATGTTTTAATAAATTGTTTTACAAATAGTTTTTTTCAACTATGAATATTAATATTAGTGTAAGCACTTTTATCACTGTTTCCCAAAGAAACAAAACAAAACACAAAATTTTTTTTTACCGGTAACTCTTGGAGTCGGCTAACGAGCAGGCTACACACTTTTGATACTATTCTTTTCCAAAAAGAGGAGGTCGGCTTATGAACGAACGGGCTTTAGAACGAGTATATACGGTAAAGAAAAAGACATGCCCTATCTAATGATAAAGTATAAATATACAGGTGTGTTTAAATTCATGAATCGAATAATTTTGAGCCACCTCTTAAACGCCAAGTGTATAGTTGGAGTAATCCATCAACTCGTTACCTCCGATATTTTAATTTCGAAAACGCACTAAACAAAATCATCTATAAATCAGACTTTGTTTACAAATGTTTGGTAATGGTATTTGAAAAGCTCAGTTTATCGCCGGTATCAGTCAACAAGAATCATATAGCAGCACCACTCATCCAACCTTAATTATCTAGTCCCGGAGTTGTATAAATATTCCTGGCTTATTTCCAGCTTTAATCTTCTATTTCCCAATTCTTCCCAAATCTGCCAGCAGTTGTTCCCCTTGAACATCAGATGGCATTGCTCGGCTTTGTCGACCATGCCATCTGGCATTGATGTAAAACTCGATGCACATGCCTCGTGGTAACTGATCCCTGTTTATACTGTCTTCATTTTGATTTGATCATCGAAAGCTAACCATAAAGGAGTAAATCATAAATTTATGCTCCATATTGTTAAACAAGTCAGGACTCGTGAATTAGATTCAGCCTAGCAAGAAAAATCATTGACTTGTGGAGCCAGCTAGATGTCGTGAAAAACCACAAGATTGAAAATCTTGCTTATTAAATCATATCAGAAGTTTAGGCACAGTTGTAGTTGTTTAACACTGGAATCCTCTTTGTAATGACATGACTTCCACTTAAAAAAAACTTATATTCGTTTTAATAGCCCCAGATCATTATTTTAATTAGCCACTTGAGCCCGCATTGGAAATTTGAGTCGCTAATTTTTTGTAGTAGTTTTATTTTATAGTTATTTAAACTCATATTAAATTAGTTTTTGAGATTATATAATTGACTTAAGGCAAATGCACCATTCAAGTGTGCAATAAAAAGAAGGAAATATTTTAGAAATATCAAATTCACAAAGGTCCCCTACTATTTATAAACTGAGGAATTTCAAGTGTTTTTTTTTAAAAATTAAACTATCTATATAAGTTTTTTATATTGATAGTTTTATCAGTCACCCATGATGAAATGAAAATGTTTATTTAAATCCTTTTTTTTTTACAGACTTAATAACATTAAAACCTTCCCCTTATTTATAAAAATAAACAATCTTTATTTTAGGGAGAGAAAGCGCACACATCAATTTACATTTAACTTGTCTTCCATACATAAAGTAGGATACATTTGTTTAAATAAACTGGGACCCATTGCGTGATAGCAAATATCAGATAGACTTTGAAACATTCACACATTAGAGTTTTGCTGATAGCATTTCTTCATTGGCACTGGCCCACTGACCTACTTATTTATCCGTAATTCATTTTGTAAAAAAAAATATCTTAACCCGGTTAGGAAGTCCTTTTAACACTTTTGTCTTATCTAAACTCCGCCGTTTGTCTTTCAGCGTCTTCCATTGACAAACATAACATGTCAGTCTGACATCTTCCACTGACAGACATAACATGTCAGTCTGACATCTTCCACTGACAGACATAACATGTGAGTCTGACATCTTCCATTGACAGACATAACATGTCAGTCTGACATCTTCCATTGACAGACATAACATGTGAGTCTGACATCTTCCACTGACAGACATAACATGTGAGTCTGACATTTTCCACTGACAGACATAACATGTGAGTCTGACATCTTCCACTGACAGACATAACATGTCAGTCGGACATCTTCCACTGACAGACATAACATGTCAGTCTGACATCTTCCACTAACAGACATAACATGTCAGTCTGACATCTTCCACTGACAGACATAACATGTCAGTCTGACATATTCCACTGACAGACATAACATGTCAGTCTGACATCTTCCA
>MUZC01003869.1:318103-331996 GCA_002072015.1 Radix auricularia
GACATAACATGTCAGTCTGACATCTTCCATTGACAGACATAACATGTCAGTCTGACATCTTCCACTGACAGACATAACATGTCAGTCTGACATCTTCCACTGACAGACATAACATGTCAGTCTGACATCTTCCACTGACAGACATAACATGTCAGTCTGACATCTTCCACTGACAGACATAACATGTCAGTCTGACATCTTCCACTGACAGACATAACATGTCAGTCTGACATCTTCCACTGACAGACATAACATGTCAGTCTGACATCTTCCACTGACAGACATAACATGTCAGTCTGACATCTTCCACTGACAGACATAACATGTCAGTCTGACATCTTCCATTGACAGACAAAACATGTCAGACTGACATCTTCCACTGACAGACATAACATGTGAGTCTGACATCTTCCACTGACAGACATAACATGTCAGTCTGACATCTTCCACTGACAGACATAACATGTCAGTCTGACATCTTCCATTGACAGACATAACATGTCAGTCTGACAACTTCCACTGACAGACATAACATGTCAGTCTGACATCTTCCACTGACAGACATAACATGTCAGTCTGACATCTTCCACTGACAGACATAACATGTGAAAGGAATCTAAAAAAAACTCATAAATTTTTAGTCCCCTCACCACTAGCCCCCCCCCCCCAATGTCCATGCCATAAAAACTCGCACACCTAACATGGGGTGATGAAAAAAACTATTGACTTTGAAATAAAAAACAAACTCCAAATATTTATTTACTTAGGCTAGTGAATTTATACAGTATAAAAATTCCAAAATTATTTCCTTTGTTAAAACTTGTTGCTGTGCTGTGTATAACTACAAACCAATGTACATCTTAGTGTTAAATAATTCGATGAATTAAACCTATAGAAAAAACAACAACAAAGAAATGTATGTGATCTTGGCAGACAGGGATGGTGGTTTTAAGTAAAACGTCACAACTTTGAAGTTGCATGTCTTTATATAATCACAAAATAATATTTGCTTCTAAGAACCAAAATAATTTGTTGTACCTTAAATTGACTTGAAGGAACATACTTTGGTTTATTTGTTTATTTCTTCCTAAGTCTGTTACGTTCTTTTCTTAAATTCCTGCGTGAATTACTATAGTAATAAGAATATAATATATAGAGTGATAAAAACAGAATGACTAAAACAAGTTATTTTTATCATAAAAAACACGTTTTCGCTTTTCCTCAAATTGTGTCAAACAAAACTTTAAAATCAGCGAGAACTTGACGGGCGGTTTGTATGTTCAAGCTATACTATACGGTGTTAAAACTTACACGTCGACTTATGGTGGCTCTATACTAACAGACACGTCTTATATCATGTCAGCTATTGGTGGAACGTCAAATCAGATCTGTGGATTTTGGGGATTGTTTTTATTATTATTATTGTTATTATTTATTATTGTTTTTATTTTAATACTGTTTATACACAAAAAGGGCGGACATCCCAAATTAAATGTTGTCTTATTTTCCCCTAAAGTTTCGCCATCTCTTAATCTCCCTATTTCCTACTCTTACAGTTCAAACACAGATCCCTATTTATTTTCATTCAGACGTTATTTCATCTGACGTCTACTTTATGTAATCATTTAAAAGCAGCGTCATCTGCTGACAGATATTCATCTTGAAAAACTATCTGTTAGCTGTTAATATACTTTATCATCAATTGACAGTTAATCATCTTGAAACATCACCTGTTGACAGTTAATCATCTTGAAACATCACCTGTTGACAGTTAATCATTTACGCCATCACAATGATCGCTCTCGCTCAGCCTGAAAGCCTCGCGACGACTTCTGTCGAGCGCGCACGTCAAATGATCTATTTCCCCCGCACTAAATGAGTTAGTGTTGTTCTCAATGACATCAAAACTGGTAAATGTAAAGACTGACCATTGTCTGTGCAAACTAGATTGTTAATGGAGCATTCTCTGACCGACATAAGTTAATGAAACGAGGTCAACCGTTTTTCCCCCTTCTTCTTCTTAGATTTAGGTCAGATTAGGACCTGGGGGTCGAGACCTGGCATAAAAATGCCAACATATTAACAAACAAGGCCGGTGTCTGTGATGGCTTGCTTTCAAACGTGTCATGCTTGGCGGTAGGTAAGAAACATCATCTAGGTACTGGAAGGGCCGTCTTAGTCATGGGACTATTTGTTTGTACAGTATAATAGGTCATTCGCATAACTAATCTTTCGCTGCGGGTGGTCTGTAGATCTCTCTAGTTTTAAAAGTGGTTGGCCCCCAGAGCTATCATTATGTCCCCACAGCCCCATTTACCATTAAAACCACAAATGTCCCCAGAACCACGCTTGTCACCAGATCCACAAATGTCCTCGAAACATTTTCCCTCAGAATTACAAATGCCCTCAAAACTAAATATATTACCAGACCAACACATGCCCTTAAAGCCACATTTTCCATCACAACTATATTCATGGCATCAGAACTCCGTATATACTGAAAGCCGCATATGTCCAAGAACCACACATGCCCCCACAAGCACATTTTCCCCCTCAGAAATACACAGGCCCTCATAACTGTACAGGTCCACACAACCACACAAGCCTTTAAAACTATAAATACATTATCAGTAAGGATTTTCATTAAAATTAAATGGTATTTTCATTCAAGAATACTTTTGTCTTAATGAAAAGTGTATCATTTAACTTCCAAATCCCATTTTAATAGCCTGTTTTATTTACATAGTCATCATTCTTAGAGCCCGATGTTCAATTACCACTAATGACTTCTTATTCACTTCAGTGACCCCAACTCCCACACCCTCTTTGATTAACTTCTTTTAGGCTTACCCTCTTACTTGTAGTTCACAAAATATTGATAACTAGATATGCCACGCGGCATAGCATACGCCGGAGAAAAGAACAGGCACAAACACACATTAAAAAAATTTTTTTTAAAAATAATAATAATGTTTTCGCTGGGGCTTGCTGCATCCAGGACCTTCCGCGTGAAAGGCGATAGTCATAACTACTAAACTACGAATTTTGTTACTCTGTGAAGTAACAACGCAAGTGAACGCAATAATCATTGTTGGTCTCAAGACCACATCTGCTTGCCAACTATAAACTGATTGGTCGACCCCAGCTTGGGTCATTCGTCATGCTTGTTTGCACATACTCATTTGGTGAATTATATATATCGATTTTTTTAAACTATGCAGTGTTTGCACATAGTCACTTTGGTGAATTATATAAAGATCTATCGATTTTTTAAAAACTGTGTACATCACTAAACTTTCCCTTTCTGACGCTTACGACATATTCCCATTACTTAATTCCCCCCCCCCCCAGCTATCCCTATATTGCAGACATTTTCCCTTTCTGCACTGCCCCCTTTTACCTAACTCTTTTGTTTTATTGGCAGCCCACTTTCAGCTTCCTGGCCTGATCTCCCCCAAACTGGCCCAATTAATGTCCCGTGCACGGTCCACAATGCAAAGGACGTAGTAACATGGCTGCATGACACGGGGCTTCAATTATCTTCACACTCCCCGACGGATTCAACACATTTACGCTCTGGTCTGATGTACAGTTATCTTCACACTCCCCGACGGATTCAACACATTTACGCTCTGGTCTGATGTACAGTTATCTTCACACTCCCCGACCATTTCAACACATTTACTCTCTGGTCTGATGTACAGTTATCTTCACACTCCCCGACCATTTCAACACATTTACGCTCTGGTCTGATGTACAGTTATCTTCACACTCCCCGACCATTTCAACACATTTACTCTTGTAACTGTTTGTCTTTATCTAATATTACTAATTAGACCTCCACCACTTATGTAGGCGTGTACAGACGAGTAGCAACTTATATTAATCACACATCAGACCTTGATAATTTAATAACTTTAATCCAAACGAAATATGTACACTTTATGCATCAATATAATATGTCTGACTTCTTGTCATCTTCGTACACACGTTCTGTTCGGCCACTCTACCTCACAACTGATTTCGTCATTCTCACTTGCACTTAGGTGGCGTCTCTTTCTCTCGTCACGTGATCTGTCAATTACAAATATGCAAATTAGCACGTGACATTCACCCCCCTTCTTAAAAAAAAAATGTTTTTAACCTAAAACATTTTTGGTCAAAATATAATAAAATTTATCTTAAATGAAATAATTATATTCATATCTATACTTAAATCATATTCACATTTCCATTCATGTTATATATATATACTCATATTCATTGAAATTTAACTATTCATTATTTGTAAAATAAAGCATAAATTGTTCTAACACAACATTCAAGAAAAAAAATCTGTAGAACTTCAACAATCTTATTTGAAGTAACTGGAACTGAAATATGAATGTACATTTTATATCATTGTGCAACTCAAATAACTTGCAACAAGCTTATCATTCAATGTGCTTATCACATAATAGAAATCTTCAAAAATGCACCAGTAAAGGTGTTTTGGCATTCTTTACTTTGACAGACTTAATGTCCAATTTGTACTTGGCCAATAGTATTGTATGCACAATGAACTTACATAGTTCCCAAATATAATTTGTATAAAAATTGTATTAAAATCTGTTAAGATGTTCAATACATATACGCATCAGGTATGCTTGTTAATACCATATTATATCTTTTACTTTATGACTATATAGAATTATTCTACCATATCTATATATATAACTATAATTACATTACATCATGTATTGGTCTCAAGGTTTCAATTATGAATAAAAAAAATTTCAAGCTAATCTGAAATGAAATGATGTATGAAGTTACCCACAATATATTACCAAAAATATTGTTGAAAAACAATGATATTACAAATGAGGTAAAATCAAGTACTGGGCTTTTAAAGATCTTTTTCATCCTATTAAAAATTTAATAATTCATCAACCATAACCACGGTTGTATATATTTAAAATTCTTATTTTAGATCTTTGAATAAGTCTCTTGGCTTTTAAGATAGCAAGTTTGCTTCCAGATAGTTTAACAAAACTTAGATTAGATGAGTCATAATCATGATAAATTTGTATCTGACAATTACTGTCTGCTTCAATGTTTCTGATTCTGTATCCTTTACGACCAATTAATCTTCCTACTATAGATGATTTTACTTTAATGGTCTCAGACTCATTATTACTATCTCTGTGATTCCAATATTCATCTCTTCTGCTATATCTATGATTAGTAATAGTGGTCAAAATATGACTAGATTGTGATTTTTCTGTTTTCATTTCTTCTTTGTTGAGTTTCATTTGTATTTCATTTATTGTTTTAGCTATTTCTTGAGGTTTCTTGAAGTATTGTTTTGTTATAGGTTGGCTTCCTAAGACTATGTTGTCTTTAACATCGATGTTTAATTCTTCTTTTCTTTTCATTGAGGCTATGTTTTGTACACTAGCACATATTTGAGTATTGTTGTCGTACCATTCATCATACGTTTCATCTGAATAGTCAACAACACCTTCAACGTTTCCTATTATGAGGTCACAAATGGCATCTTGTAAAACTCTTGCACGAACTTTGCCTTGGATCCATGGGGAGTTGATGTAGACAATAGCAGTTTTACATTCTCTTTTAGTGCCATCGGCCATCATTAATGTTTCTGTTTGACCATCATAGTCATCTTCTTGTACCATGCTGCTGTGTACAACTATTGTAGTACATCCAGAATCTCGTAGACACATACATTTTTTGTTGTTAATATATACTGGGTAAAATTTAAGTTTTCCATGGTTGTCAATTGTGGCAACTGTATCACTTGATCTTGTTGTTTCTTGTTCAGTTTTGTCTGTGTCCTTTACCTCTTGGTGATCATTCCTTCTCCATGGCTGATCATAATTTCTGTATCTGGAGTTGTGGTTGTATCTACCTCTCCAAGATTGTTTACCCTTGTTTTCAAAATGACCTTGTCTAGATCTGTCCTCTGTTTTCTTTCTTATTGGACTTCCATTAGGGGATACTCTTTCTGGTTGTTCTCTATTGTGGTAACATTCTTTTGCCATATGTCCTGGTTTATTACAATACCAACAAATAGTGTTTCTGTTGCCTGAGTTTGGGAGACTCTGATTTCTTGTTCCTTGCCTTTTTTCTGTTCTTCTACTTTGGATTGCAGCAAATATGTCTTGTCTCTTATCCATCTCTACATCTGGATGAGAGTCTTAAAATGTACGTAATGCATTTGTTAATTCTGCTTGAGTTCGCACTTTCTTATCAGTTAAGTATGTGAAAAGAGTTGGTGTTGCAACTTCTAAAAATTTGTCAATTAAGACCCTGTCTAATAAGGCTTTGGGATTGCTTGTATCAATTCCTGAAAGTTCTAGCCATTTTGTCAATTTAACTTGAGTTTCATGTACTATTATCTGTGGATCTTTATCTCTCTTGATTCTTATTTCATGAAATTCTCTTCTATAATCATTTTCTGATTTTCCAAAATGACATAAAAGTGCTTTTTTGACATTTTGATATATGGGTTTGTCCTCTTTAGCTATACTATTGTAAGCTTCGAATGCTTCACCTGTTAGATGAGTCATTAATTGTGTAGACCACTCTAACTCATTATAACCCTTTATCTGCATAATCGATTCAAAGTAGTCTAAGTAGACATCCATTTTTTTCTTTTTTGGCATCATATTTTCTTACTTTGATTGTATCCTTTGGTGCTGGCTTTTCTTTTGAGTCATCACCATGATTATACCCTTTGTTCTGTAACTCAAGTTGTAATCTTAATTTCTCAATATTAAGTTGTTCAAGTTCTCTTTGTGCAGCTATTCTTAGCTTCTCTCTTTCTTCAGTTTCTTTTTGTCTTTCTTTTTCTGCAGCTATTCTTAGCTTCTCTTCTTCTTTAAATTCTTTTTGTCTTTGTTTCTCTTTTTCTTCAGTTTCTTTGACTTTTTCTTCAATGAAAGTTCTCATTTCTTTCCCAGTTAATCCAATCTTTTCTGCTATTGCAGCGAATTCTTTGTATAAATCCATTGTCTATGTGAAATGTATGAGTTATTAACCAAGTAATGACTGTAAGTGTAATGTATCAATACACTATATGTAATACAGATTTATATTAAAAATGCATATATTATAAATGAAACAATTATTTCAATGATAATACATAAAAATAAAAAGTTCTAAATTTTAAATTCAAGAATATCTGTGGAAATAAAAAATGTTCATATACATATATTGATGCAAAAAGTGATACATTAAATTAAACCATTAAATTAAATTTTAGGCAAAATGAGGCAACAAAGTATACACACACAGGATCTTAAGTATACTCAGCATATACGCTCCCTCAGGTTGACTAAAAATAGAAAATGGTTAGAAATTTTGAGTTCAAATTAATCCACCTATCAAAAAATGAATTTGGAATATTTTCTGGAATTAATACTAATACAGTTTATCCACTTGAATTGTCACTCACAGTTCTAGTACGAGCAAATGAATTTATCTGAAGTAAGTCCTTTTTATTCTTCAAATATAGCAATGTTAATTGTTCACTGTCACAGAAGAGGCTCTTGATATATCACTCACTGGGCTTCTAATAAATGTTTATACAGTTGATATCATACAGTCTTTATAGTTACTCAGCTGTGTTGTGTTGATTGTTTACATCCAGTGTGTAGTCCTGGCGCACTTCCGGTTCATCTGTGCTACACTTGACGTAGAGTCGTAGTTCAATAGGTGCAGAAACTGTAGTCTAGTTGACACACAGAGCTGTAGGACTGGGGCGAAGCGTGTCGACGCGTCATCAACACGTTGCTGGTTGCTGTATGCCTCGATTCATGTACTGTGTAATACAGGGACACAGTTGTGTTGTGTGCTCCTCGACACTGTACTGTAATGGCACACCGGAAACGACGAATGTATCAAACGACCTATGTAGGTCAGTCCTTTGCACTTTGACCTTTGAACGTTGTTTGCTTAATATTAATGAACTTTGCAATCTTCAGTCACAGTTTATGTACTGCCGTAGATTAATTTCACTGTTCATATGTCTCACTGACACTGTTTTTCGGCTTTATTCATCGAACACTTCTTTGTAATGTTAATACTTGTAGCGTTTAACTTTACTCACAAAGTTCCATTACAATACACGTAGGACATACATCGCCATTGCCATTGATTTCCGTAGGAAAATTTTAACATCAACTGAATTCACTAAATTTGTCACTTGAAAAATGAACGTGTTTACACTTTTTTGTAAAGTCCTGTAGATGACTACACTGCTGCTAACTTCTTGTAGTTGTAGTTTGGATTTCAAGATTCTGATGTAACTTCTGCTACTATTTCATCACTTGTTTATTTCTGACACCAATGTAACTGTTTGTCTTTATCTAATATTACTAATTAGACCTCCACCACTTATGTAGGCGTGTACAGACGAGTAGCAACTTATATTAATCACACATCAGACCTTGATAATTTAATAACTTTAATCCAAACGAAATATGTACACTTTATACATCAATATAATATGTCTGACTTCTTGTCATCTTCGTACACACGTTCTGTTCGGCCACTCTACCTCACAACTGATTTCGTCATTCTCACTTGCGCCTAGGTGGCGTCTCTTTCTCTCGTCACGTGATCTCTCAATTACAAATATGCAAATTAGCACGTGACAACTCTCTGGTCTGATGTACAGTTATCTTCACACGCCCCGACGGATTCAACACATTTACGCTCTGGTCTGATGTACAGTTATCTTCACACTCCCCGACCATTTCAACACATTTAGGCTCTGGTCTGATGTAGAGTTCTCCTCATCGCCTGAAATTAATAACAGAGTAACAGAGGGTGCTCATTATGTTTTATCTAAATTACAATTGAAGGGGCATTATAGGTCACGTGATGTCTCGCTATGATTTCATTGGTATAAATCGGATGCTCTGTCTCGAATAGTGTCCAAAATTTAATGGAAACATTGGAGTCGTTAAGTAGTAAAGAATAGGAAGCATTGAAAAGCTTTTCATAAATAATGGCATAAACTGCAGCAACTTTTCTTCTTGTGAATGTTTCTACTGTAATAATGCATTTTTAATGGATCTAAAATTTCATTTCGAGGGAAGCCGTATTTATTGCTCAGAAGCCGTATTTCACAACTTGTTCTTTGATTACCAAAGTCCCTTCCTTCCCCCAACCCCACCCCCTACACACACACACTTTCTCCTTGTCTCCTAATTACAATATATTTATGCCGAAATTAATCGTTCTACGACACACGCTCGGCTCTACTCCCCGCCTTTCTTGTTCAAATTTCTTCACATGTGCTACATAGCTTGACACAACTAATAACCCTCTACAAATGTGAATGTAATAAGTTTGAGTCATGGATTTCATTTTCTTGGCCCAATTTGATAATACACGTTGGTGAGTGCCGTGTTGACGTGTAAGTGACACAAGACTTCTAAGGGTGCCCTCTAGCCTCCATTTTTTTCCACATGACATTGACATAGAGAATCTGGACTTATAGAAGGCCCCCATATCACAATTCACAAATAGCTTAGGGCCGTATCAAGTCTAAATGTATTAATGACGTTGGTAGCTGATTGTGGCAGTGAGCAATTATGGTTAAAATATCAAATTTAATATGATTGATAATGGTTTTATATGTTTATGTGTACAATATCATAAGTATTTATTAAATCTGTTTTTATTACTTAATTCTAGCGGCTTGTTACTCCCTTCCAAGCACCCAACGTGAGAGTTGCCCCCCCCCCCCCGTCAACATTTAGTTTTATCGTTAAATTGACAAAGTTGTGATAATAGTGTAATCGTTTGTTTCTAGAAGCGACCGCTCCGGAGGGGGGGGGGCTTCTCAGCTTTTACGTCCCTTAGGGGGCCAGAGAGCTGAAGGGGTTTTCCGAGAAGCCCCATGAAGAGCGCAGACTCGAGACTGCTGACTTTCTTCCACATGTAGGATTTACAGTGATGGTAAAGAACTGCGGCTAGAAATATTATGACAAACGGTTGTTGCGACAGAGGAGGTTTTTCCCATCAATTCAAATCTACTTGGGGGCCGTCGATAAAGTACGTCACGCTATTTTTTAAAAACTTTTTAAACTCTCCCCTGCCTCCCCCCTGTCACAAACTGTCACAAATCTCGGACGTCTTAAGTACGACACACTTTCGAACACATTTTTTTTTCATTAACAAAATACTAAATTTTAACATCACACATGACCGGACACCCCCGTCCCTCCTTTCACAAACTGTCACACTTTCTTATAGGCCCTCCCCCCTCTGGACCATGACGTGGAAGGCTTCTTGTAATGATTTGAATGAAAAAATACTATGGTCGAGAGTTTTTCTCATGTATTTCTGCTCACCCCAACAGAAAAAAAGAAAACATTGTCAACAAATGAAATTTTCCTTCATTTATTTGTTATCTCCATTGCATTTGTATTTATTTTAATTTTTTTTATATATATTGTTAACTAACACACTTTGACAATGGTTTCTTGGATAGTGTCAACTTAAATCCTAACGTACTGTATAATTTCATGAAGCTAACACTAACAGTTCCTAATCAATCACCACTCTTCTTTTCTTAGTTATATAAACTGTTATATAAGCTTATATTATCTTTAAAAATATAAAAGTACTTATGAATTCGTTGACACTGGGCGGGCGGGCGGTGATGAAGGAAACCACATTCAAAACATAAATCTTTTCTGCTCAGGATATATGGTATATGAAATACCTCTAACCAAATTATGTTTACATTTTACCATTCAACAATTTTATTTCTTGGCGCTACAACTTGACTACAACGACCTAATCGTCTCCATTTTACAAACTGTTTACATTACACGCTCTCCTAAGTGGCATGAATAATGTTGTTTAACAACAAAAACATTTTGACCAATGGTTGTTGACGTTACAGCGGGTGAGACCCTCACTCGTACCGACGTAAACAATCAATAACCTCATTACATCTGTAAGGTAATGGGAGATAACAAGGCATCGGGGGATTTATTACTTTCCTTGGATTGTTTACGTTTCCACTAGTCTGTAAACAAACGGATTTACCCGAGGGCAAGTCTTATGTCACCCCACCGAACGAAAGCAACCGAGTCCCTGATTTTATTCTAGATGGATACGTCATGATTACCTCATGATGGTATACCCTTTCAGACTATTTATAGAAGCTAAGCCCACCAATGAGACAGATGTATAATGAGGGTTACGAGTTTAGGGTTTCGTGAAGTCTATTGTTTCTACCTATTGAATTACATAAATAATCTATTTTCACATCCATATGGACCTGGTGTAAGACATTACTGATGTGAAATGGGGTTCCAAGTTTTAAAAAAAATTATTTTTAAACAAATTAATGTTTGGCGTCTTTTGATGAGTTCAGATTCGATAAAAATGCCCATCAACACACATCACTTCAGGCTGAGACAACAAGACACATCACTTCAGGCTGAGACAACAAGACACATCAGTCAGGCTGAGACAGCAAGACACATCAGTCAGGCTGAGACAACAAGACACATCACTTCAGGCTGAGACAGTAATACGTATCGTTTCAGCCTGAGACAACAAGACACATCGTTTCAGGCTGAGACAACAAAGCACATCGTTTCAGGCTGAGACAACAAGACACATCACTTCAGGCTGAGACAACAAGACACATCACTTCAGGCTGAGACAACAAGACACATCGTTTCAGGCTGAGACAACAAGACACATCGTTTCAGGAGGACACAACAAGACACTAGACTTCAGGCTGAGACAACAAGACACATCGTTTCAGGCTGAGACAACAAGACACATCGTTTCAGGCTGAGACAGCAATACATATCACTTCAGGCTGAGACTACAAGACACATCACTTCATGCTGAGACAGTAATACGTATCGTTTCAGGCTGAGACAACAAGACACATCGTTTCAGGCTGAGACAACAAAGCACATCGTTTCAGGCTGAGACAACAAGACACATCACTTCAGGCTGAGACAAGACACATCACTTCAGGCTGAGACAAGACACATCACTTCAGCCGGAGACAACAAGACACATCGTTTCAGGCTGAGACAACAAAGCACATCGTTTGAGGCTGAGACTACAAGACACATCACTTCAGGCTGAGACAAGACACATCACTTCAGGCTGAGACAACAAGACACATCACTTCATGCTGAGACAACAAGACACATCACTTCAGGCTGAGACAAGACACATCACTTCAGGCTGAGACAACAAGACATATCGTTTCAGGCTGAGACAACAAGACACATCACTTCAGGCTGAGACAAGACACATCACTTCAGGCTGAGACAGTAATACGTATCGTTTCAGCCTGAGACAACAAGACACATCGTTTCAGGCTGAGACAGTAAAACGTATCGTTTCAGCCTGAGACAACAAGACACATCGTTTCAGGCTGAGACAACAAGACACATCACTTCAGGCTGAGACAACAAGACACATCACTTCAGGCTGAGACAAGACACATCACTTCAGGCTGAGACAACAAGACATATCGTTTCAGGCTGAGACAACAAGACACATCACTTCAGGCTGAGACAAGACACATCACTTCAGGCTGAGACAGTAATACGTATCGTTTCAGCCTGAGACAACAAGACACATCACTTCAGGCTGAGACAACAAGACACATCACTTCAGGCTGAGACAACAAGACACATCACTTCAGCCTGAGACAACAAGACACATCACTTCAGGCTGAGACAACAAGACACATCGTTTCAGGCTGAGACAACAAGACACATCACTTCAGGCTGAGACAACAAGACACATCACTTCAGGCTGAGACAACAAGACACATCGTTTCAGGCTGAGACAACAAGACACATCGTTTCAGGAGGAGACAACAAGACACTAGACTTCAGGCTGAGACAACAAGACACATCGTTTCAGGCTGAGACAACAAGACACATCGTTTCAGGCTGAGACAGCAATACATATCACTTCAGGCTGAGACTACAAGACACATCACTTCATGCTGAGACAACAAGACACATTACTTCAGGCTGAGACAACAAGACACATCGTTACAGGCTGAGACTCAGCGAAACCTACTCAGCGACAAAAGGCTCCTTGATTTACAACCCCTTTGTCAGGGATCACTTTTTCGGGAAGTTGCTGCCGTTGGTCCATTTGTCGGGTGCTTCTAAGGGGGAGGGGGGCCTGGCGCCTTTTGCCGGACAAATAGTTCGTGGTCCTTTTGTCGGGGTCAATTTTTCAGGGGGTGGTTGACAGGGGATCATATGACGTGATTGATTGGTCGGGGCTGAATGTTCTTGGCTGACATGTCGGGCCGAAGTGCCGCGAGACGCATTGTTGGGCCGACGTGACGTGACATGCTTCCAGCTGTGCAATGGAGTAACAGAAACATCATCGCTTCCAGCCGTGTAATGGAGTAATCTAAATATCACCCTTCCAGCGGTGTAATGGAGTAATCTAAATATCACCCTTCCAGCGGTGTAATAGTTTATTTTAAATATCATCGCTCAGTGTGTTGTAAATTAAAAAATGTCCACATTTTTGTTATAATTTACAACGTCCCCTGTATACCCCTTCTTTTTAATCAAGCACGTGTAATTAATCTATTTAAAAGAAAACACACAAGTAAATTATTTGTAGGAAAAGGGGTCATCAATAAATGGCGTCTTGCGACTTTGTCCCATAATCAACCCTACGGGGCCGTCCATAAAGTACGTCACGCTCCATAGTGGGGAAGGGGGTGTAAGAAAGTGGGACAGTTTGTGACAGGGGGAAGGGGGTGTCCGGCCATTTGTGACGTCACTGTGTTTATGTTAAATTTTAATTATTTTGTTAATAAAAAAATATATTTTTGTACGAAAATGTGACGTAGTTTAGGGGGGG
>MUZC01003869.1:332134-345231 GCA_002072015.1 Radix auricularia
CCCCGGTTCTCAATTGTGACGTCACAAAACTTTGCGCGGTCCCTTCCCCCATGAAAGCCCTATTTCCAATTTAAACATGAGCATGTTTCAAATAACTTTTTGTCATTTAATATATATTTTGTGTTAGGCTGCTCTGTAATATCGTGAAGCCATTTAAAACGGTATTAAATGAAATGTAAGCAATCACATATTTAAGTGGAAAGTTTGATTTAAAGTAGCGCGTTTTGAAGTGACGTTAGAGTAGTTAAACACTCCCTCCCACTCATCACAAATCGTCACCAATAAGTGATTCCCACCCCTTCCCCCCTTTTTATTTTTGGTGGGTGACGTCATTTATGAACGGCTCCTGGGCCTGACATTAACTTTTGTATAAGTGTAATAATACGTGTGGTCGTATTTAAAATAATAAATCCCTCCGCGCTCTGCACTATCTCTTACTGTCTTTTTTCCTGTGATTTCTCATTGTTAAAAGTCTTTAGTTTTTGAAATCCATACTTATAGACTTTGCACATGTTAAACAACTCTCTAAACATATTCTGATGCCACTTCTGTAGACAAAAAATAGCAGGTTCAAATACTTTATCTTGAAAATGTACATTTACAAAAATATAAATTTATAAATATGTAAATTATAAATACAACATAGTGAGAACTAATGTGCCTGCCAACTTCATAGTGGTAACGTGAAAATCAGACCATTCTTTCATTAAAAAGGAAAGATGAAGACCAAGAAAACTACAGCAAATCAGCCAATGGCGGATGATAAATTCTTCAAGTATTATACGGATTTTGTCTAGTAACGTTAAATGGTTGAAGAAAGTTCATATCTTAAACTTAAACGGCGCATCGGAGCGTATTAGAAAGTGAACTGGGAATAATTAGAATAAAAAAACAACAAAAGACCCTAGCTTGTACAATTAAGAATAATTTAGGTTTTTGTATCAAATGTAATAATAAAAAGTTTTTTTCGTTTTTTTTTTTTTAAAATGATTTAAAATAAGTAAGCCTACTAAAAAATGAACAATCAAAGAAGGTTAAAATGTAAATAGAATACTCATACAAATAGAAAAGCAATACACAAAGAGTACCTATGCTAATAGAGTACACTTGCAAGTATAACATCCATAAAATAGAATACCCATTTGCATACAAATAGAACACCAAATACAAAAATAATATCCATACATTTAGAACACCCATACAAATAGAGCACGACACAAGCTAATAGAATAGCCATAGAAATATTATACCTATACAAATGGAATACCGCATCAAATAGAATATCCATTTTAACGTGTCTGCTCTCTCTTATCTGTGTCACCTCTAAAATCTAAGACGATAAGCCTATTGGAAAAGATATGGAAGAGTATTTATCAATATAACCATGCCTTAAAAAGAAACCACGAAAAATAAACTAACAGGCAATTAATATAACAGCCCAACAACACTGTGACAACCATAGCATCCCAACAATACTATGACAACCATAACATCCCAACAACACTATGACAACCATAACATCCCAACAGCACTATGACAACCATAACATCCCAATACCATGACAACCATAACAGCCCAGCAACACTATGACAACCATAACATCCCAACAACACTATGACAACCATAACAGCCCAACAGCACTATGACAACCATAACAGCCCAGCAACACTATGACAACCATAACAGCCCAACAACACTATGACAACCATAACAGCCCAACAACACTATGACAACCTCAACAGCTCAACAAATCTATGACAACCACAACAGCCCAACAACACTGTGACCGCGGTCAGCACACTGACTGACAGCAGACAAAAATTTCAGATGTTGCTAGTAACTTCTGGCTTATTTGACGACCGTGTTTACCTCACCAACACCAGTGTTTGTGAACTGGCCGAACAAAGTTGTTGTTCCCAAGAAGCAGTGCAGCAAGGCGCTATAAGGGGGGAGGGGTGGGCGTTTTGTCTTGGGATCAATTCTTCTTAGCCATATTGATTTTTTTTTTTTTTAAATTAAGACAACAAACATTTTCCCATGGTTCTGGCAATAACAACGCTTATTAGAAATCTTGAATATATTTTTATGGGTGAACTTATATAAATTGTTCTTAATAGTTAAGAAAAGAAGATATTGAATTTTAAAATAGTTTAAATGGAGTAAAAGACTTACTTGTGCCCAATAATTTGGTGGTGTCTTAGTCTCTCCTTCCCACCAGAGTTTTCTGTGTCTCAATGCGCGTGTCACCTGGTACAGAGAGCGAGATAATATGTCATACGTTTGTGTGCGTTATCCTGTAAATATTCCAGATAAAAGAGTTGCTGAACTCGAGTAAGTTCTTCAACTTTGGAAAGATGGGGTGGGCGCTGGTGGGGGGGAGGGATGAATGATCAAGCGATCATCTTTATTTATATGAAATATAACTTTGTAAAAATGCATTACTGAATCTTAAATCGTATGAAAGGGCAAAAAATATACGTTATATCTTGATTTAATCCCATCCACAGTGGCCCCACCCCGCGACAAATCTTGGCGTTCTGGTGGCCTAACAATAAGTCCAAAAGCCAAATAATCAGACAGATTGATGAAAACAATCAGAGCAATTAAGTTTAAGCCTAACAAGCAGATCGATTGAACTTAACAATCAGACCCTTTAAGCAAAACTATCATAACATATGAGTCTGTTGATCAGACTAATTTAGACTTTCAATCAGAATAGGTAAATAGAAAACAGGTAAACAGGGTTATGAGTAAGCCTGAAAGGACCTAACAAAACAGGCTAACTCATACCCTTTTACCTGTTTTCCATTTACTAATTTATAAGCCACATTGCAGTCTTACACCCATTTTGTTAAATCAGAATAAGCATGTCAAATAGTTTATAATCAGAACGATTGAAGCGTCCATCACATCAGTCGATCAATCATACTAAATGAGCCAAATTATCAAACATTTTGGGTATATCTCAGTGCAATTGGCCTAGAAGAGCCCATTGAGCCTAGCTATCTGAGTCCTTGAGTTGCAACTTCTCATTTTCGCTTGCACAGCAGAAACAGTAATAGGACATTTTGCTTGAAGAAAGAGCAGGAAAGGGCAGTTGTAGAGTGTGTGTGTGTGTGTGAGGTGGGGGGAAGGCAGATGCCCTGAACTTGTGAACCCAGCCTACACCGTCCCACTCAACCCACGGGTTGTATTTGCCCAACAGGACCGTCGACTTCACCTGACATCTCGTGGAGATTGACACAAGAAAACCAATTTGGACCCGGGGAAAGATAATAGAAATAGTCCTGAAAGTGGGTGCTAAAGGGGGAAGCTAGAGATTGAGGGCGAAGGGGCTTGAGCGGGGAGGGGGGCGTGGGGAAACTAAGCTGATTGCTAAAGCAACTTCTAAAAGCAGGTGACTTCGGTGGTCTTATGGCTTCATGTGTAGGCCCAAATTTCAACGCCCCCCCCCCCCCACACACCTTACATTAAAACCAACAACTTCCATGTCCCGCCTTTTGTGCTGACACGTTCGCCTTTCTGACTTCCTTCAAACCTCGGCCTAACGAGATAGTCTAGTTTTATCCTATGCGAAAAAGACGTTTGAAAACAAAACTGTTTAATGTATTTACGGCATTGTCTGGGAAACAATATAGGGTTATGGGGTTTTCCCGATATATAAACGTTATACTTGTCTATGGCGCGATGCGCACTGTATTGAAAATTAAATGTAAAAGACGTAAACAAGGTAAGGGTTAGCCTGACAGGACGTAACAAAACAGCGAACGTTTCGGCAAAGAGCCCTTTTCAACGGACATACAATACACAAATAAAACGAATATAAAAAAATGAAATTAAGGATCTTAGATGCGTTGAAATCCAAAGAATCGAAGAAAGTGAACTGTATTGAACGTATGATAGTGAACGTGACGTAGCGTCGGATGGCAGTTGATATATTTGCTGCTGTTGTGCGTATGAGGACTTTGTATTTTGATGTTATTAAATTTATGAACGGTTTGAGGGTGTTGGATTTACTTTGAGCTGTAGCCTGTCCGTGTGGTCATTACAATTACCCAGACAACGACGTAACTGGCATCAGTACTCTTTTTAAAATATCTCATTAGATCATTGATAAGAGTTCTCTTCTTAAATAGGGATTTGTTGTTGTTGTTTTGTTGTTTTTTTGTGTTGTTGTTGTTTTTTAAAATCCGTGTAACTGCACTTTAACAATCCCCCCCCCCCTATATTTTATGAATGCTTGTATCTTTTTCCAATTTCTTTTAAATTTTTATTGACAAACAACTTTCTTGTCTTCCTCCATACAGACCCTGATTTCCAACACCCTTTTTGAATTTGTTTTCACCTCATCTTTATTCTCTGTCAAACCCTACGTGATTTTGTTAAAGCCCGAAGGATTTAGATGTTAAAGGCCACAGCTTTCTGACCTCGCGACAGGAATTGTGGGGCCCTAAGACTATGCCCTCTAGCTTTTAGACAGATGAGGGAAAGGACCGAAATCCGTTAGAAAGCCTAGGCTTATTTTTTTCTATAAACAGAGAATATAATTTTTACTTTAAATAAGACTTGGGCATCTTGAGTTTGTTTAAGATTGTATTGTGATGAACAAATCTATAACGTCTTTAAAAAACATTGGAAGTGGAGAGAGGGTATAGATTATGAATGCCACAGTATTGAGAAGGGTCCTTAAAATGAACGGCTGGTATTTGTTACACGAAATACTAGGAGTAGCACTAAAATCAAGCGAAGAAATCATCTGATTAAGTCATTATTAGTCAAACTTTTCTCAAAATAAAACAAAATAGTTTCACCGGAAAGTCGGTCGAAAGAAATTTTCTTCACCAGAACAAAAGATAGAGGTTTGGAAGAACGGAACTTCAGTATGGTTTATACCAGGGGTCTAAAAACTACGACCCGCGGGCCAGATGCGTCCCGCAAGGCCTTCTCATCTGGCCCATGGAGACAATCTCCAAAAAGATAATTTTTTATATATAGTTTACCACAAAACTGTGTCTAGTTGGCCCCCAAGCTACTGTTTCATGTTTAATGCGGCCCTCCGTCAGAAAAGTTTGGAGACCCCTGATATAAACAATTTGAAAAGAACACTTAACTTCAGGGCATTTGAGTAGATGGTCAGCCAAGCAATGCAGGGTGGAGATGGAGTTATTTTTAAACACTAAAATAAACCAAGTGCCCATTACTAATCTGAGTCGACGGCTGTTTACATTATATTATAATTTATTTCTTGTGAAGATATGACAGAGACTAAGAGTAAGAGGTCCCCATGTAACTAATGAGAATAATTCATGACGACGCTATGTTAAGCTTGAAATAAGAAAAAAAAACTAATAAGGACAAGCAAAACACATACACACACACATTATTGCGGATTAAAGGGGGGCTGAGCGGGCTAAAGCCAGGGGCCCCGACAGTTTGGGGGCCCCCAAACTTTTTATATTTTATAATAAAAGTGAACAAATGTTTGCACGAACCCTTGAAAATATAATAAAATTAAATAAATTTATAAATATTATCTATACAACTGATCGCAATTCAGTCTTAACATTAACAATCGAAAAAACTTGATTTAATTGGCTCACTTAGAGAACATCGTATAAAATATAGTTTATATTTTTAAAATTTCTCATACTAGACAGTCCACGTTGGTCGTGTAGAGGGAGCACAGGCGCGTGATGCAAACGGTGTGGGGTTCGATTCCCAGCAGTGGAAAAATAAAAAATTCTTTTCACACTCAATTGTAACATACCGCAAACACTTCAAACAGTTATTTCTTCGTTTTCGTTTATTTTTTTTTCCATTATTAATATTTAGTTACAGTCATATATTAGCTGTCAACAATCATTTTATTTTAAGGGACGCTGGCTGGATAGGGCCCCCGTTGGATTTCAGCCCGGGGCCCCGTGCAGTCTTAATCCGCCCCTGCACGCACACACACACACACACACACACACACACACACACACACACACACGTAGGATGAACAACCTCAAATCGACTCACGGTCAGTCATCAATTATAAGGTGGTCCTATGGGATTTAGACTATGAGAAAATAACATTTCACGTTGTATTGAAAGAAAGTTAAGAAAAATTTCAAGACTTATAGAAAGGCTACATGTTCCATTCTTTGAGCAATTTAAAGAATGGGCTGTGACAAGGGATCTGCAGTCTTTGACGTGTGATGGACAAATTTAATGAGTAATTTTATTTAAATTTTAATAAGGAAATATTTTACCTGTAACTTTATTACATAATATTCATTATACCATTATGATAATAATTATAATAATATTTTTAAAAAACTCAATTTAAAATCTAAGTTAACACGATATTTCTTTATAAACCTTTGGAAAAATTATCACAATAATAATCCGCCCATAGTTCAGGAAATTATTACTATTATTTCCTTTTTTAAATTTAAAAACTTTTACAGTATTAAAATCTAATTATTTCCTGCTCTGTTTTTTTAAAAATAAAATATATATTTTTAAAAATTACGTGACCTTACGTTTTCATTTCATAACCATTGACCTCGTTGCTTTAATTAATGAATTCCCGTCTAGAACTCATTCTGAATCAGTTGAAAATGTCACCAGGCCCCCCCTACCCCATTCTCCCCGTCACGATTAACAGATGATTTGAATTTGCAGAGAAAGTAAATCAGAGGTCCTCAACTAGATTCGTTTGTGTTTATTTGAACTTCAACATAGAATATTAGTGGAGCTGTCTTTGATTCTTGATGCCGCTAGAGAGAAAGAGAGAAAGTGAGGGGGAGAGAGGCAGAAAGAGAGAGAGGGAGAGAGGGGAAAACATAGGGGGAGAGAGAGGGGGAGAAAGAGAGAGGACCTAAAGAGAGGGAGAAAGAGAGAGGGATAAAAAGAGAGAGGGGGTGAAGGGATAGAGAAAAGGAAAGAGAGGGAGAGAGAGGAGAGAGTAACAGAGAAAAAGAGGGAGAGAGAGAAAGAGGGAGAAATAGAGAGAGGGAGAAAGAGAGGGAGAGAGAAAAAGGGAGAGATAGAATGAGAGAGGTGAGAGAGTGAAAGAGAAAGAGAGGGATGGAGAGAGGGAGAGAGAAGGAGAAAGAGAGTGGGAGAGAGAAAAATAGAGAAGGAGAAAGAGAAGGAGAGAGAGAGGGAGAAAGAGAGAGGGAGAAAGAGCGGGAGAGAGTGACAGAGAAAGAGATGGAGAGAGAGAGAGGGTGAGAGAGAAAAAGACAGGGAGAGAGAAGGAGAATGAGAGAGAGGGAGAAAGAGAGGGAGAAATAGAGGGAGAAAGAGAGAGAGAAAGAGGGAGAAAGAGAGGGGGAGAGAGAGAGAAAGAGAAAGAGAGGGATAAAGAGAGAGAAAGAAATAGAGAGGGAGAGAGAGGGAGAGGGAGATAGTGACAGAGAAAGAGAGGGAGGGAGAAAGGGAGAGAGAGAAAGAGAGAGAGGGAGAAAAATAGAGGGAGAGAGAGACAGAGAAAGAGAGAGAGGGAGAGAGAGAAAAAAGAGATGGAGGGAGAGAGAGGGAGATACAGAGAAAGAGAGAGGGAGAGAGAGAGGGAGGGAGAGAGAAAGAGAGCAAGATAGAAATAGAGAGAGAGGAAGAGAGAGTAAGAGATCGAGAGAAAGAGAGAGGGAAAGAGAGAGAAAATAGAGAAAGATCGAGAGAGAAAGAGAGAGAGACAGAGGGAGATAAAGAGAGAAAGATAGAGAGAAAGAGAGAGAGGGAAAGAGATATAAAGCAAGAGAGAGAGAAAAGAGAGGGATAGAGAGAGAAAGAGAGAGAGAGAGAAAGAGCGAGTGAGAGAGAGGAACTTAATAAAAATAAAAGGGTAAAAAAGATATTTAAAAAAAACACCTATTTTATACGCGGACTAAAAAGAAGAAAATATGATCTGTTACAGATGCTCCTTCTATCTATACAGAAGATTTTTGCGCCCTACGCTTATCTATTGTTTGTGTTTAATTCTGCATTCTTATTAGAGTTTTAAATATTTATAATTTATGAAGTGTTGGCTTTCCAGGTTTCTTCAGGCAACCCAATCACGCTCGAATTCCGAACGGGACGAAGTTCGGACGAACTATAATTTGTATGTGTTTGTTCTTACATACGGAATAAGAAAGGTGTTTTTATCCTTATTTCTATCTGAGGGTTGTATTTAAGTTATCTTTGTTTTGTATTATTCTAAATTAGAATTAATTGCTTTATGCATAGACTAATTACTTATTTACTCTTTGTTCTTCTATCCTCTAGTGCTTAAAGGTTTAATGACTCAACTAATGGTGTTACTCATGTCAGTTTTGAATAGTCTCCAGTAATGAATTTATTCAAGTTCATCAATGATTCTTTGGTGCTGCAAGCTAATTCTTTAAAAAAAAATATAAAAAAATTTAAAAAAAAAAATCAGAACTAAAAATCTAAGAAGGAACTAAAACGAATTACTTTTTTTTTTAAAACAACACAATATAATTTAATATAAGACAGTATTACTTCAATTAGAGAGTCTATAACATATCCGTTACTAATTACCCCCTTGAAATCCTTGTCATTGACATTTTGTGACTTTCTATTTCATCTAATAGGTGAAGTACTTTGAAACAAGAAAATTACTTTGACCTTGTTCATTGTTATTGTTATTCGTCTAGGAAGTGAAACCCATCACTGTTTAATATTTCCTTTAAACATTAGAAAAATTTTTACCCTACAAAATTTAGCAAATAAACAAAATATTTAAAATATTAATCATTAGTTCATCGGATTCCCAAGTTTCTCATTTATTATCTTTATACAAGTATGTAGCCACAATGAGCTGCTCTCATAGCCTATAACTTGAACCAAATAGCCTAACGAGCTCTGTAAAGTTAGTGCTGAGCTCCATAATAGCACTTTGAGACCCAATGTTATTGAAGTAGAGAAACTGGATGCCATTACATCATCTCAACCTTGTTAGATAATTCTGATGAATGTTAAGTCTGTTAAAAACAATAATTCTTTGTTGTGATTTGAAAATTTGAGTTTTTCCCCTCACAGCATTGTAATATCGTCGCTATTTCTAAAGTATTGGGTTTCTTAAGAAGGAACGTAAGAGATTGATAGAGTTATCACTTTACTCTGTGATAATGATCGCAAGGTCAAGGCATTCTATTTATCATAGTTTTTCATTAGAGTATTTAGAGCAACCATTTTTAAACTAGAGGCTGGTCATCTGACATTGTAGTTTGCAAGTAAATCAACTGACATTGTGGTTTGCAAGTAAATCAACTGCAAGTTAAAACTAGTTATGTTTCCCTGGTTACTCGGGCCTTTCCCAAACCACCTCCCAACAGCATCATCATCTTATTTGGTCAACATATTAAGACACCATCACTTCACGGCACCATTATTCTACCGCAACCGCCACCCAACAAAACCACAATGTTTAAAGAGACTGCGTTCATTTCCACAGAGAGGAGACGTTTTGGAGTGCACTCGTGAAGCAACAGCACCCAAGATATGGAAAAGTCTACCCACGTCAACGAGAGGATGCAATGTCAAAGAAACATTTAAGAAAAAAATAAATCGACTTTTATGTGTTGTTTTAGCAAACCTTTAAAAATCAGAGTGCAGTGCTCATGGACAAAAAGAGTTATTCAATAACCATCGTCAGCACACCATACTCTGCAGTCAAGTTATAAAAATAATCTTGAAATGTTTTTGAAAACTCAACGGCATGTTTACATATACCAGGTACATAACTTTGAGGGACATCACACTGATAAAGTAAACGGGTGGGTGGTGCCCGGGTCAACCTCTTTGATACCTTTTTGGATGATATCTGTACGATGCTGCCCTTGCGAGCTAACAATTATGACATTCCATAGGCTTTTAAATAATTATGGGTTTGGTTGACAGATCAGAGCTTTTCTTTAGGTAACATATGTATTTATCGGTTATAATTAATAACGAGTTGTTATTGAAAATAAATGTAACAAATTGTTATCAATGCGTTTATTGTTTATTGGCGTATTTGCCTTTAAACGTCATTTTTCTCGCCATTGAAAATTTATCCTTTAAACATTATGTTTTGAATTAAACTAATAAGGGATACTAGCACAACAATATTTTGAAAAATTGTGTTTTAAACTAGACTATTAATGGATTAATGCCAACATCACACGCACTCAAGCTAGAACAATCGACATACAATACGTTCACTGAGACAATGCACATGCAACACATAATCGAGGACATTTTTTCATCCAACTCACACACACATACACACAGAGACACACACACATACACACACACATACACACACACATACACACACACACACACACATAAACACACACATACACACACACATACACACACAGACACACACAGACACACACACACATACAGACACACACACATACACACACACATACCGGATGGTGGCCAAAGAATCGTCTGACACCTTGGACACTGGTGTGAATACATTTACCACAGTGCAACAAACGCCTAGTTGCAATTTTTAAAAAAACATTAAACAAATAAAGACAGAACGGAGTCTTAGGATCAGAACCAGAAGTAAAACCGAGATCGAATATTTTTTTTATATTACAAACTCTTTCATTGTCTGACCGAGTTTTAAGACGGTGTTGGCAATCCTGAACAGGGTTCTGCTTCTTGTCTATCCGTTATCTCAGATCTGAGTGCGGGGTAAAGCTACCGGGTGTTATTTACGCCTCCCTTGATTTTTTAATCGTTCAAAAAAGTACATTTTGTAGCTGGTCTTAGTGTCGCCTTCAAATCTTAACAGGTACAAATACATGTCGTACAATGACGAGTTTATAGCTTGTAGTATTGGCTTGCTACAGTTTTTCTTTTTTTTAAAGGAGAAACATTATAGGCCTCCCATCTGATGTTTTTAGTGGGACCTAACGACATGAGTTTTGGCTTGCCCCAACCCCGACTCATGCTGCTTACCTGTACTTAAATAAAACCATGTCATATCACTATCCACTTGCCAAATTATATTTTCAGTCTCTGTTTATCCGCACGAATCACGCCATTAAACGGTCTAACTAAACTCACACTGTAATCTGGGGAAACTAAGTCTACAAAGGCGAGGAAGTCTGTTTATTGTTTACACACATCGGCCGTCTGATGACGTAATATGTCATCCTGTCATCAACGGAGACCAGTGCATCCATACGTATTGACGTAAGGTCAGAGGTCACTCTCTAGAGTTAAAGTCACACTCGTCGAGTCAGCGTATTGAGAAGTCAAAGTCACACTCGTCGAGTCAGCGTATTGAGAAGTCAAAGTCACACTCTTCCAGTCAGCGTATTGAGAAGTCAAAGTCACACTCGTCCAGTCAGCGTATTGAGAAGTCAAAGTCACATTCGTCAAGTCAGCGTATTGAGAATTCAAAGTCACACTCGTCCATTCAGCGTATTGAGAAGTCAAAGTCACACTCGACCAGTCAGCGTATTGAGAAGTCAAAGTCACACTCGTCCAGTCAGCGTATTGAGAAGTCAAAGTCACACTCGTCCAGTCAGCGTATTGAGAAGTCAAAGTCACTCTTGTTGAGTTAATAGTAATCCCTAGAAAAATGTTTCGTTTTTTTTTAAATATTTTTTTTTATTCCTCCGGTAGTTAAGATTATGTCTACAGAAGCCGTCTTCCCCAAGGTTGACAAATATTTTTACAAGTCAACAATAGACAGACTGTCAGTTATCGGATGACCATAGCTACCGAGAAACACGCGCATGGCACAACATTGCCTCACATAGATAAGATATAACTGTCTGAATCAGACTCGTGTACTGGATAGTGTCCGTTAAAACTACAATAGCTCCTCGTTGAATGGGGTGTATAAACCCGATGTTAACACTACAATCGCTCCTCGTTGAATGGGGTGTATAAACCTCATGTTAAATCTACAATAGCTTCTCGTTGAATGGGGTGTATAAACCTCATGTTAAATCTACAATAGCTCCTGGTTGAATGGGGTGTATAAACCCGATGTTAACACTACAATAGCTCCTCGTTGAATGGGGTGTATAAACCCGATGTTAACACTACAATCGCTCCTCGATGAATGGGGTGTATAAACCTCATGTTAAATCTACAATAGCTTCTCGTTGAATGGGGTGTATAAACCTCATGTTAAATCTACAATAGCTCCTCGTTGAATGGGGTGTATCTGTCGAGATGGGGTGACCTCTACGTGGTTCGACAGACGAGTAAGGTCGTGGTGCACATTGCGACCTGAAACCGACAAACCCCAGGCTTTGATAGTCGAAGGCCGTTGTTAGGTGTTAGGTGCTAGTCAAATATGATTACAGTCGCTGTACGGATCTTAGGCAAAGCATTTAGACGTAATGCCGATGATGAAAACCAAAGTACCCGTTGAGGGTCGGGTTACTCCGAAGCGACCGTTTCGTCACCCTCAATTAACTAGCAACGCTGTTGAGCGGTGCCGGTTTAGGGCCAGGAGCGCCAGTACGGAATAGCAAAAGATACCGCTAGGAAACGCTTTTGGTCGCCAGCTCTGAGGAAACTTTCCGGTGGGGGTTAAACCCTAGTTAGGTCAGTGATGATCCCCACGCTTTGCGGCGATCTAAACTATAAAGACTCGTAAGCTTTGCCGTGGTGGCACCAAAGTGATACTATGTTGATAGCGAGTCACATTAGGGAAATTCCACACCTCCCTCGGGAGGCAAACTTTAGTGGGAGGCGTTTTCGGCCTAGTGCCCAGGACGCCCAGGCGGCCGCTTGTAGCAGCGACCGCTCCGGGGGGGGGGGGCTTCTCAGTCTTTACGTCCCTTAGGGGGCCAGAGGGCTGAGGGGGTTTTCCGGGAAGCCCCATGAAGAGCGCAGGCTCGGGACTGCTGATTTTCTTCCACATGTAGGATTTTCAATGGGGTGTATAAACCTCATGTTTAAATCTACAATAGCTTCTCGTTGAATGGGGTGTATAAACCTCATGTTAAATCTACAATAGCTCCTCGTTGAATGGGGTGTATAAACCTCATGTTAAATCTACAATAGCTTCTGGATGAATGGGGTGTATAAACCCGATGTTAAAACTACAATAGCTCCTCGTTGAATGGGGTGTATAAACC
>MUZC01003869.1:345381-370817 GCA_002072015.1 Radix auricularia
GATGAATGGGGTGTATAAACCCGATGTTAAAACTACAATAGCTCCTCGTTGAATGGGGTGTATAAACCCGATGTTAAAACTACAATAGCTCCTCGTTGAATGGGGTGTATAAACCCGATGTTATAACTACAATAGCTCCCTGTTGAATGGGGTGTATAAACCCGATGTTAAAACTACAATAGCTCCCTGTTGAATGGGGTGTCTAAACACCATGTTTAAACTACAATAGCTCCATATTGAATGGGGTGTATAAACCGCATGCCTATTCGGCTATCTTAGGTTATCACAGAGTGAGGCAACCGATGGACCAAGGAACAGTATGGTAGTTGTACAGAAGGTAGCGTGACTTTTTTTAGCTTTAGGTAAGTTGTCATGACATCATTGTAAGGGCGACTCCGTCCTGAAATAAAGGACATGACCGCGCTACGAGTACAGGGCGTTGATCCAAACGACATCCCATACTGTGATACTAATATTATAATAGTCAGTTGAATGAAGTAAACTTTAATCCTGAATTCAGGTGTTTTGGGGGTGGGGGCCGCGTATCGGGTTTAACAAATGTACAGATTCTATAATTTTAAACAAGAGATAAATAAAATGAGAACTTTATAGTGGTTGAAAGAGTTAGGTGGCAGAACAGGAGTCAGTGGCAGAACTAGATTCAGTGACAGAACTAATATAGACTTAGAAGCAGAACTAATATAGACTTAGAGGCAGAAATAATATATAAACTTAAAAGCAGAACTAATGTAGACTCAATGGCAGAACTAATATAGACTTAGTGGTAGAACTAATATAGACTTAGTGGCAGAACTAATATAGAGATAGAAGCAGAACTAATAACGACTTAGTGGAAGAACTAATATAGACTTAGTGGCAGAACTAATGTAGACTTAGAAGAAGAACTAATGTAGACTCAGTGGTAGAACAAGACTCATTGGTAGAACCAGACTCAGTGTCAAAACCAGACCCAGTGTCAGAACAAGTCTCAGACTAAGTGCGTGCATAAAAAAGATGAGCGCAAACTGTGAACTTAAAGAGTCATTATTTCGTGAGCACTTGCGTGAACATGAGAAACATGCACGTGCTTCGTTGTTGTTGTTTTATCATAATATGCTTTAACCTTTAGTCTTATGATATCCTCTATGACTCTGTGGCCTCTAGCTCATAAATCGTCCACCTCCTACAAATAACCAACACCCACCCAGTCTGCCTTGTATTATTTTGACAGCTGGTGGCTACATCACTCCGTTAAAATTTGTTGTGGCAGCCATATTTATATATCTGACCTTTTGTCAAAGCACGGGGGAGACAAGTCTGTTAAACGGTGAGGATCAGTGACCTCCCCGAAACAAGGGATCTAAAAATGTTGCCTTCAAAACAATATTTCTTTAAAATGGTGCAATTTACAAACTTGAAGGACTCAGAGAGGCGAGAGGGTCTGTCTTTTTCAACCTGAAACTCAGACAGATCTTTTGACGATTTCAGGATAGTAACGGAGTGAGCTTTGACTTTGGTGGAGTACCTTATAACGGTGCTTCTCATAAATACTTGTGTATTGCTTCGTAAAGGTTTCCCGTGAATTGTCTACGCAAAAAAACGTACAATCGGTGAAGCGCTCGTAGTAGGATGCATTAAGATGTATGTTTGGAAATGTTATGTGAAACTGCAACAAAGAAAGTAACATAGACATGACTCTCAAATGACATAATAGCTCGAAGCATTGACGTAATGGCGTGTTATATGGAAGCGCCACAAATATAAAAGCTCAAATTGGCTGATTTGATCACTGTAAAAGTTTAGCCACCAAGCAAATGTCAACACAAACAGCTTGTACTGCATGCCGATGTTCAATGGTGGTCTTGGTGAAAAGTTCGGTCAAGAATTTTCGGATTGCGCAGAGAACTCAACCAATTTCTTCAGTAGAAAAAACCGGATTGGTCTCAACTATTTCGAAATTTGAATTGGACAAGCAAGCTGGCTTACATGGCTAATATCTTTGCCATTTTAACTTAGCTCAATGTCTCCGTGCCAGGAAGAATGGATTCATGCCTTATAATGGCAGAAAAGAAAGCTAGAAGCATGAAAGAGTGAGTGTCACCAGATTATTTTTGGATATGTTTCACAATTTGGCATCAATTATCGATAATACAGAAACAGAGTTTGATGTTCCCTCACTACAAATATTTAACATTGAGTATTGGACAAAATTCATCGACCATTTCGAATTCTATTTTCCCCCGGAGAGGTACTAGATGGATACGCAATCAATTTATTGCACCGAAAGTTCAATTGTCAGTAAGTTTTGAAGATAAATTGCTGGTGTTAACTGTGTATGAAGGTCGGAACTGAGACCTCTGTTGTATCCACTTTGGATTCACGGGAATACAGAATATCCTGGATTTGCCGTAATCGATATCAATGATGTTGTTCGATTTCCTTTATCTTCCCTTAGTAAGACTGGTTGTTAACAAGTAGCATTATTAAGACAAAATTATGGAAAAGTATGGATGTTCGTTCTCCATTGCGTGTAGCATTGTTTTCATTTGAACCCAGACTTTATGAACTTGCAAAAATGGGAGCAGAATCATTATATTTTAAGTGCTGCTTTATTGAAACTCAGGCATTGGTCAGGATTCCAATTTATTTAAAGACTTTTAACTTAAAAACATTTTAATACTAAATGACTCGACGATAAGCTGTATGGTGGACTGAACCAATTGACAGCCACAGCGCAGATCATCAGTCTCAATCATTAAAAAGATTTTGAGAATGCAGAAGAAGAAGAAAAATAAGAAATGAGACCATCGTAAATAATCAAAGTTCAAAAATATTCCTTTCATAATAGTTGGATAACAAGTAGCATAAAACAAGCCGAATTTGTGCCTCAATGTTTTAGTTAAGGGATGTAGGACATGTAGGAGCGTATTTCGCTACCACGTCAGTACAGAGAAAATAGCGCACCGGTCTCTGGTGCAATGGAAAAAATTCCTGCCAGTCTGCCATACTAAAAAGTTTGAGAAGCACTGCTTTAAAGCCAGTAGCATAACTATGAGAGGGGGAGGTAGACGAAGTTTGAAAGTCCCCCCGGGCCCCCACTTGAAGGGGGCCCCAAATTAGTATCTGAAATTGTTTTTTTTTAAATTAAATAATACAGTATCGCCATGTATGTGGGGCCCACAAAGAGCTTATGCCCCCCTCCCCACGAGCCTTCTAACCTTATGAGTACTCAGCTACGCCACTGCTTATAACACCTTGTAAATCACTATGTTTAAGTGATATCTTAGTGTGCTCAGTTTTTTTTTTTAATGAATGTGTATGTAATAAATAATATATAAATATGATACCTGAATGAATACTAACTCACAAGTCGGTACACTTTTGAATGTTTACAAGTAAGTATGTTATATTAATGCATGCCAAAAGTACACAAAGTGATTAATCTTTACGAACTTTTTTCGCATAGGGATTATTTTTGCACTTTCTACGTATGGAGAAAATGGATGGCATTTTTTTCGAAAAACCATTTTTGTTGCTTCCCTTTCTGTTTCTACGCACTTCTATTTCCGGTGCATTCTTTCGCTAGCCACTTTGACAGACCAGTGTTAATCGGTTTTGTGGATTTTTGTCATCAGAATGACTTCATCAATACTTGCAAGTAGACCTCCGAATAACTTTTGCAATTCATAATTCAAGAATAAAAACTCATCAATGGTTTGGGTTAAGGTTAACTTAACTCCAAGAAAATAACAACTTGCACAAATTATGTGAACATTTAAACTTTAAACACGCTTTCCCCATATGTCTACGGGTATCAGTAATTATTCCTATAGAGATTGCCGTAAAAAAAGGAGTTCCTAGTTAACCATCCAGCTCCCGTCCATGAGGTAAGATATTTGAAGGATGTAAGACATACAAATAAGACAAGAGTACAATCGAATTGGCCTAATTTCTGCGACAGCGGGTCTAGAAATGAGACGTCTTGCAAAATCGATTTCAAATGAGACTTACACACATCTAAACAGTCTCTAATCTGGACAGTAGGAGAAAATTCTAAGATCGCATTTCAGTTTAAGGTCGTGGACTATATTTAAAGAAGACTTTTTTTTTAATTAAGTATTTTATTTACAATTAAAAATGCATTTCTCAAAAGTACTACTCTCTTATAAATAATCTCATTTAAGAAAAACTATGTGGGTTGTATTATATATAGATCTATAGCTTCTCAAATATCTGTTTAGAATATTGAGTTTTCTCAGGCGCGCAGTGATTTGAAAGTAAAAGGGGGAAAAGAAATTAAAAAACAAAAGACACAAAGCAAGTTGTGACAACCTAAGAAAAAGCCGTGAAAAATGACGTAGCAAAAGTAGGAAATAACATGAAAGAGTAGCTTAGTAATATTTTAAGCTATTAAGTCTGTTATTGGCTTTTAGAATTGAAGTCTAGCTTGTTTTAAATTCTTTGCTAAATATACACACATAATTAAAGAGAGCAATGTAATGTTTACACCAACCCTGTTATCACGATGAACTGATTTTATCATTCTTGGAAAAAAACAAACTTATTACTAGAAAAGCATAAAATATATTAACAAAATATCTGGATTTTTTGTCTGGCATTGCTTCAACAGATCTTTGGTAGCTCTATAACTTTAATATACCTGTTGATTTTGTTCAATATAATACGCACCGCGCGTCTGACTGTGACAGACCCCTGTGACATACAAGGGCTGGAGTGAAACTGCAGTGACCCGTGGAGATCAACTTTAGCAGGCGCTACACGTGCTACAAAGAGATACAACTAAAAATTCATGAATTTAATTACGGTACAGTCGATGGATCTGAAATTTTAATACCATGCATTGTTAGGTGACACAAGTATATGGGTAAAATTTTAGCTCCATAGGATTATGGGAAGTGGGTCATATTTTACTTTTGATTTTCAGCGAACGGGCGGGACCAAGAGAGAGATAACGACAGACAGACAAGATGGTGAACTTAATAAAAAGGGATTTTAAAAGGTTGCATTATTCTATTTAAAATACAAAAGCCCTATGAGAAAGTAGAAACATTACGTAATGACAGTTGACGTTTCTACGAACAAATGTAAAACTCAAGAGAAGAAGAGAATATTGACCTGGTTCTTGGTTGCCGCCAATGACCTGATAGACGAACGGTAGGAGTGTGAGAGGGGGCTGTTGGGTGAGGGAGGGTGTTCAGACTGGGACGGGGTGAGGGCCAATCACTGATATGGCTGGCAGCAGTGTCTCGCCGCGTTCACATACATGCCAGAAGCCATTGAACGGCCGGAACTTGGGTCAAGGTCATAGTGAGACGATCACTTGAAGTGAGAGATTTATCAGTGAGGATTGCAATACACGGCAAAGTAGCATTATGACTGTAGCGCACGACAAAGTAGCATAATGACTGTCAGGAGCGGATCAAGATTGCATGGGGCCCTCGGCTGCAATTCCTCCTGGGATCCGGTCCAGCTACCTTTATTATACAATATATTAAGTTTGGGGCCTTTAAATCATTGGGGGCCCCTGGCTTTAGCCTGATCAGCCCCCCCCCTTTCATCCACCATAGAGGAATGTAATATACGGCAAAGTAACGTTGTGACATTATTGAAAGGAAAAAGTATTAGCGCTGTAAAAGACAGGAAAGTAGCAGGACACACTACAAATGTGCTGCTAATGGAAGTGGTGGGAGAGTCGAACTGATCAATGATGATTAAACACAATTTAAAACTAGATCATTCATTAATCAGATATTTTAATCAGTGTAACTGTTTAGGAAAATAGGCTCATCCTATTTTCTTCTACCCCCTACGATTGGAATGGTAGAACAATGTGCAAACAACATTTCTTGTGGCAGCTATTCATTCTATATAATTAGGGGCAGCATTTTCGTCCGACTGTACTTTTTTATGGGTAGGGGTGGCCATAACATTTGTTGCACACTGCAAGCGACTGTTAAACTGGTCACATCCGAAACAATTTACATTCAGGCCTTCCTCAAATATGCACGCCTTCCAGCTCGCCCGAGTCATTCCCTTGATCATTCATTGAGCCCTGGTAAACCAATTATTGATCTCTACCACACTATCAATACCTCATGAAGTCAACTATCTTCATCATTATTAACGTCCCAAAAGTTCAGTATGTTCCTCAATGCCTTATTTTGTCAATCTTTCCTGCAAATATTTAGTAAAATATGGGAATATAACCTCGTGTTTGTCATTACTTGGGACGTGGTGGTCGAGAGGTAGCGCGCTCGACTGTCATACCGATGGTCACGAGCTCGAATCCACGCGAAGGCGAGGATTTGTTCCCGGGGCCTGAGGAGTCCCCGAGTCACCCAGCTCTGATTGGGTACCTAACTAGACAATAGTCAGGCGGCTAGGTAATGCGTGGAACCCCAATAGCCGTGGCCTGTGACCGCTACATCACTTGCCAACAGATCATCTCTCATGGTCTGTGGACGCAATTATCTTCTGCATAGAAGGAGCGTCTGTATATCTAAGATATAAGATGGACCCTACATTAACGCTTTTAATTTATTCTCTGAACAATCCAGAAATTCTAATAAAAATATGTGTAACGATAAAATATTGAGCAACGTCTAATAAAAAATTATCACATTCGCAAACACGGATTTGAAAATTAAATAATACTGATAATAATAATAATAATAGTATTTTTTTTCCTTAAATTAAAAAATGGACACATTTGTGAGACGTAAGTGAAGCTTGAAAACATCTTCCGCATCGAAACATTCTACCACACGGTCCGAGTAGCCGCTAAAAGCCAATGGAAAGATCAAATCTCGAACAAACCATTGTTGACTCTAGGGTCTTCAGTTCTCTTCGGTAAAGTTTATGTTTGTCGGAGTGGTTGGACATGACTTAATAGGGATTCAATCAACTTGTGTCAACAAACCAGGTAACTCTTAATCCGCTTCTCGGGGGCCTTTCCCAAAAATACAGGATTCAAGTGATAGCAGTACACAGGACGTCCGTGAGTGTGTTAAGTGGGGCGAGGGGTGGGGGATTTACTTGTTAAGGAAGATAAAGATATTAAGATTAGATAATATGATGACCTAAAGTACTTCCCGGTCGATTTTAATCGCCGTAGGAACCAGAATAATGAACCAGTAAAAGAGCCAAACAATTTTATTCGGAGATTGTAGAATTTAATAAACCTCCTATTTGAGATCAATGTGAGCGACTTGGAAAAAAAAGGGGGGGGGGGCAGCACAAACCAGAAAAAGTTGCGGAGAACTAAAAAGTCACGTGGACCTGTTTATTTGCCATCAGTCATGTGCATGGTCACTAAATTTGAGGACTTGTATTTCTCGTCATTTTAAAACTTCTTGATCTCCAACGTCATTGTATCCACATTTTTTTTTAGAGTTGTAGAGTTAGAATACAAATAAAGTAATTTGCATTTAAAACATTTTTAAACACCTCAAGTGAATCTACTGACAACACTCAATCATCACAGGCTTTTGAATCCTGCGCCGCATGAATGTCCCTGACTAACCAACGAAAAACTTTTTGAGTTTTTGAAGAAAAGGTCACTTACATCTGTGATATGTTATTTTTTTAACGCCTCTATTTAGCCATCAAAGATGCATTAATTACACAAGAAGTAAACAGGAGTGAAGAGAGTCAACTACATTTTGATGCCTCCCCTACATTCAAGTGTCCTCTATATTTAAGTGTGTCCACTACATTCAAGTGTGTCCAATATGATCAAGTGCCTCCACTACATTCAAGTGTGTCAACTACAATCAATTGCGCCATGCAACTAAACACAAATGTGGCAACTAAATTAAAATTGCAACAACTAAATCCAAGTGTGTTCACTACATTCAAGTTTTTCCACTACATTGAAGTGTGTCAACTAAAGTTAGGTATGTGCAATGTATCTATTTGTGTCCACTACATTCAAGTGTGTCTATAACATTCAAGTGTGTCCACTTCATTGAAATGTGTCAACTAAAATTAGGTGTGTCCTATGTATCTATTTGCATCCACTATATTAAGTGTGTCTACAACACTCAAGTGTGTCCACTACAATCAAGTCTTTTACATTCAAGTGTGACAAGTAGCTGACAAGTGTGTCAACTACATTCAAGTGTGTCCACTACATTCAAGTGTGTCCACTATATTCAAGTGTGTCTACGACATTCATGTGTGACAACTACGATCAAGTCTTTTACTTTCAATTGTTACAAGTAGCTTATAAGTGTGTCCACTACATTCAAGTGTCACAAGTAGCTTACAAGTGTGTCCACTACATTCAAGTGTCACAAGTAGCTTACAAGTGTGTCTACAACATTCAAGTGTCACAAGTAGCTTACAAGTGTGTCCACTACATTCAAGTGTGTCTACAACATTCAAGTGTCACAAGTAGCTTACAAGTGTGTCCACTACATACAAGTGTGTCCACTACATACAAGTGTGTCACAAGTAGCTTACAAGTGTGTCCACTACATACAAGTGTGTCACAAGTAGCTTACAAGTGTGTCCACTACATTCCTGTTCGTTCAAGTGATTTTCTTTCGGACATTCACTTTCCCGCACCCGAGAATCCTCGTCCTATAAACAAGGAGCAAAACACATTCATTGAGATAACAATAACTCGTGTTATTTTGTACCAGAGAACGCACCCCACCCCCTCCCCCCGCCCTGAAATCGCCACCGAATTTATGAATTGCCTTTCACGGAGATCACTTTTGCCTGCTTTGAAACTTCGCAAACATGAAAATGTCTTTACCAGAGTCCGGAGTGCTGTCAAACACTACGGTTCTTTGTTTTCATCAAAGTTTGTTTGTCTTGGATGCTTTGTCCCAAAAGTAGACGCAGTGACGCCTATGCCAACGAGGACAGGGCCGAGACAGTGGCGAATCAGATCAAATGTTTCCAACACGTGCCCCCCTTTAAACAATATGTTAAAATTACTGAAGTTTGATTGCATTGATCTCCTCTCTATTGACCAGAGAAGACAGCGAGATACGCCTCTGAAAGTAACTTGTGGTCAAGGGAGAAATCCAAATCCAATAAATATTGGTGATAGTTGCTAGACCTTTACCTCATTAATGTTGAATTTGGAAATTTGTAGAAGGTATGTACTTCAATTTATGTCAGAAACTTCAACTCTCTGGCTTTTTAGGTGAAAATATATTCTATCAGTGTATGTATTTTGTGTTTTATTTGAGAGCTAAAAGTAGCTAAAGCAGCCAAACTTTTTAAAGTTATTCCCTAACCTTGACCCTGTTTAAACAGCCCCAACCTTTTAAAGTTATACAATTAACCTTGACCCTGTTTAAACAGCTCAACCTTTTAAAGTTCTTCCTTAACCTTGGCCCTGTTTAAATTTTCAAAGAACTCCGAAGGACTTGGCGAGTGCAATACAAAAGAGGCGGTTTATGTAAGCAAAAACTGTCAAACAAGGCACCTTAACGAGGAGGGAAAATTACCTTTAGCATCGCCCTCATTTGGGGCGAAACAGTTTTTGAGCGCCAGTGCCATACTGTAATAGTTTTCCCTTATGGCATTGTGGGACCGGGCAAAATTTTGAAAACAACTTTACATTTTAAGATTCACTTTATTCAGAAGGAATGAATTATTTTTTTTTAAAATGCAATTCATTTCATGAAAGCAGTTGCTTTATGGTGATTATTTAATTTCATTTCGCATTATTTTTCAAGGGTTTATGTTGTTAGAACGTTGAAGTATATGGAAAGCACATTATGTTAACAAGACTGAAATTTATTTGTTTAAACAGCAGGTTTCAAAATAAAGACACATTTTTTTTTTAAAAAGTCACACACAATAATAATAATAATAATAAAATGATAATTTATATAGCGCTGTATCCCAGCAAGGAGCCGGACTCTTTGTACATTTCATGGAAATAACAATACATATATTAATAAAAGAAACATTCATATCATACTAACTACAAACACACACACGCACGCACATACACACACAAACACACAGACTGACCGGCATTCACATTCACTCTTGTTTATCCTCATAGTCGTTTTTACTCCACTAAAAATGCCATTTCCAAATAAAATACGCTAAACATCCTACCTGCTATTATTTAACCAGTAAATAATAATATAAATAACTTCATAAAGGTATTGCTGAATTTTTGAATTGGCGAATATAATAATACAATACCTGGCGGACTTTTTAAAATTCTTTTGTTCGCAAATTTGTATTAGATGTACTCGGTGACCCGTTGCTAGTGGCCTGTAAGAAACCTAGATAATAAATATCTCCGTCAAAACAGCTTACGTCACGTCCCTAATGGAAAACCTGATCGATAATCTTGTCACTGGTTGACCTTCCTGTGACGTGACGTAAACAAACACGGCTGTTTGACCGACCTGGCGGGCGTTAGCTCTGACAGCCCCTTCCTTAACCCACAACAGCCGAACTGACCTATAAACGTCATTCTAACCCTTGCCGACCTGGTCACCGACACCAATGATGTCACTTGATACGGTTACGGCCAGAGGGAGCTGCACCTTGCCCCTTCCCAGCCCACCTACGATACTTGCTTCGTATCTGGGACCATGCAAATGACGCTCGTCATTTTTGAAGTGTCCCAAAGAGATTTGATTATGACTCCCCCCCCCNCCCCCCCCCCCCCCCCATTATAAAAAATGTTGCGATATTAAGAATAGGAACTCAAGAAAGATCTTTAATTTTTTTTTCTTTTTGATATATGTCTTGTGTTGTCGGAGTCGGATAACACCCAAAAAGACCAATGTGTTTACGGGTGGTCCATGGGTTACAGGCATCAACAAAAGGCAAATTCTATCAAATTTATAATTTTTAACAAAAAAAAAAAAAAAGTTTAAATATCAAATATATCAATAAGATGATTTGATATGGTAATTACATGAAGCATTCATTAAAAAAAAAATCGATGTTGCCTGCTGGAAATAAGAACCAAATGGGAAGTTGGAGAATCGATGCAGACGCGTAGCCCCGAGAGGGGGAGCGGGGTCCGATTTTGAAAGTCATCCCGGGCCCCCACTTAAGGGGGGGGGCCAAAGGAGTGTCCGATATTTTTAAAAATTAAATATTACGCCACCGCCATGTATGCAGTGCCCCCCCCCCCTAAAAAAAGAACCAAGCCCTCAGGACCCCCAAATCCCTACAAATCCCTAGCTATTCTACTGAATCGATGTGATTGATTTCAGGACCTTGGTTTGTTAGAAATGAAAGCTTGATATGAAATACGTTATTCCTCCCACTCAATGGCTGACATAACTTTGTCTGAGAAAACATGAACTCTTAAAAACATTCATTATGCTGAATGTATTTAAATGTCTTAACATAAATGTCAGACTGAAACGTTAAATTTTAGTAAAGCCAATATTGGGTTTGTAAGCTATGTGTTTCGGAGAAAACAATCAAAGTCAAAATTCACAATAACATGTTTACTACAAACCACGACAAATAGTGGAAATATAAGTGCCCTACAGACTATTGAAGGTTCTAAAAAGTGCCCCCAGTCAGCCTAATCTGGAGTTTGCCATCGTAGGTCTATTTTGAATGTTGTAATAAGACAGTCGTTTCTGAAGGTTATTCTAGTTCCTATCTTCAGAAAAGATTACCAAACTCATGAAGATAAGTTTTCGCTTCAAATGTTATCTTGATATGATTGACCAGCAGAAAGCATGATAGTTTGAGGAGAATAGAAATATTCCATTTTTACTTTTACTTGCTCACTTAACTTTAAATAAAAATAACATATATACAAATACTTTTTTTTAATGAAGAAAAAGAAACAAAATAAATGTCAAAATGAAGAAAAAATCTGTAGGAGAAGCGTAATGTTGAAAATATGACGTCAACAATGTGTGGTTGTCCAACATCAAAGACAAAATATGGATGAACATAGGACGCAATGATCTTCTGTCAAAGAATTGGTGTCTGTAATAGCTACGGTAAGATGATAAGGTGCGATAAGATAACTAAGTAAACATAAGTTAAAAGAAACCTAAATAATGGACTTGTCAATAACTGGTTCGAACTAAGTAATAGAATATGGATTCATTTGATCTTCACTCCGCTGAATTAAAAATACGGATTCAAAGAATAAGATGGGTGATATTATTGTTTTGTTTCTTATTGTCAAGTGTTATTGTAATAATGAAAATAATCCATTTCCACCGTGTCAAATCTAACTGTTTGCTTTTTCAATTGAACTATTTGATTTTTTGTTCACGTAAGGCAACAGAAGGAGGAGAAAATTATGGTTAGAAGGGGGTTTATGTGACTAAGGGGAGGTGGTGGTGGTGGCTAGAAGTGTGTTCATTAGACTAAGGGGTGGTGGTAGTGGCTAGAAGTGGGTTCATGGGACTAAGGGGAGGTCGTGGTGGCTAGAAGTGGGTTCATGGGACTAAGGGGAAGTGCTGGAGGCTAGAAGTGGGTTCATGGGACTAAGGGGAGGTGGTGGTGGCTAGAAGTGGGTTCATTAGACTAAGGGGTGGTGGTGGTGGCTAGAAGTGGGTTCATGGGACTAAGGGGAGGTCGTGGTGGCTAGAAGTGGGTTCATGGGACTAAGGGGAGGTCGTGGTGGCTAGAAGTGGGTTCATGGGTTCTAAGGGGAGGTGGTTCAGTGGGTTCATGGGTTCTAAGGGGAGGTGGTGGTGGCTAGAAGTGGGTTCATGGGACTAAGGGGAAGTGGTGGTGGTGGCTAGAAGTGGGTTCATGGGACTAAGGGGAAGTGGTGGTGGTGGCTAGAAGTGGGTTCATGGGACTAAGGGGAAGTGGTGGTGACTAGAAGTGGGTTCATGGGACTAAGGGGAAGTGGTAGTGGTAGCTAGAAGTGGGTTCATTGGACTAAGGGGAGGTGGTGGTGGTGGCTAGAAGTGGGTTCATGGGACTAAGGGGAAGTGGTGGTGGCTAGAAGTGGGTTCATGGGACTAAGAGGAAGTGGTCGTGGTGGCTAGAAGTGGGTTCATGGGACTAAGGGGAAGTGGTGGTGGCTAGAAGTGGGTTCATGGGACTAAGGGGAGGTGGTGGTGGCTAGAAGTGGGTTCATGGGATTAGGGGTGGTGGTGGTGGCTAGAAGTGGGTTTATGGGACTAAGGGGAGGTGGTGGTGGCTAGAAGTGGGTTCATGGGACTAAGGGGAGGTGGTGGTGGCTACAAGTGGGTTCATGGGATTAGGGGTGTTGGTGGTGGATAGAAGTGGGTTCATGGGATTAGGGGTGGTCGTGGTGGCTAGAAGTGGGTTCATGGGACTAAGGGGAAGTGGTGGTGGTGGCTAGAAGTGGGTTCATGGGACTCAGGGGTGGTGGTGGTGGCTAGAAGTGGGTTCATGGGACTAAGGGGAGATGGTGGTGGCTAGAAGTGGGTTCATGGGACTAAGGGGAAGTGGTGGTGGCTAGAAGTGGGTTCATGGGACTAAGGGGAGGTGGTGGTGGTGGCTAGAAGTGGGTTAATGGGACTAAGGGGAAGTGGTGGTGGCTAGAAGTGGGTACAAGGGACTAAGGGGAGGTGGTGGTGGTGGCTAGAAGTGGGTTCATGGGACTAAGGGGAAGTGGTGGTGGCTAGAAGTGGGTTCATAGGACTAAGGGGAAGTGGTGGTGGTGGCTAGAAGTGAGTTCATGGGACTAAGGGGAAGTGGTGGTGGTGGCTAGAAGTGGGTTCATGGGACTAAGGGGAGGTGGTGGTGTTGGCTAGAAGTGGGTTCATGGGACTAAGGGGAAGTGGTGGTGGCTAGAAGTGGGTTCATGGGACTAAGGGGAGGTGGTGGTGGTGGCTAGAAGTGGGTTCATGGGACTAAGGGGAGGTGGTGGTGGTGGCTAGCAGTGGGTTCATGGGACTTAGGGGAAGTGGTGGTGGCTAGAAGTGGGTTCATGGGACTAAGGGGAAGTGGTGGTGGTGGCTAGAAGTGGGTTCATGGGACTAAGGGGTGGTGGTGGTGGCTAGAAGTGGGTTCATGGGACTAAGGGGTGGTGGTGGTGGCTAAAAGTGGGTTCATGGGACTAAGGGGAGGTGGTAATGGCTAAAAGTGGTTTCAGGGGACTAAGGGGGGTGGTGGTGGCTAGATGTGGGTTCATAGGACTAAGGGGGGTGGTGGTGGCTAGAAGTGGGTTCATGGGACTAAGGGGGCCTGGTGGTGGCTAGATGTGGGTTCATAGGACTAAGGGGGTGGTGGTGGCTAGAAGTGGGTTCATGGGACTAAGGGGAGAGGCTGGTGGGTAGAAGTGGGTTAATGGGACTAAGGGGAGGTGGTGGTGGCTAGAAGTGGGTTCATGGGACTAAGGGGAGGTAATGGTGGCTAGAAGTGGGTTCATGGGACTAAGGGGAGGTGGTGGTGGCTAGAAGTGGGTTCATGGGACTAAGGGGAGGTGGGGGTGGTGGCCAGAAGTGGGTTCATGGGACTAAGGAATATATGTTGAAATCAAATTTGGAGAAAGTTCAGTTTAAAAGAAGTAGGCCGCTTTTCTACAATAATCAAATATCAAAGCAGCGGGTTTAACCAGACATTAGATATTAGCGCATTCTTTTTATACAACCTTTGATAATTTAACGACATTTAATATCCATTTCATTTTCATTTTGGACGAGGCAGGAATCAATTTCTTTTTTTTTTAAAATTCATTTATGAAATATTTGTATGCATATAAATATATATTTAAATCTTTCTTTTTTACCTTTCCCCATTTTATCACCTATCGACAACACATCAAGACGGAAAATTTTAATTTAGATATTTAAAAAAAAAATGCTTAACTCATTTCCTTTTCAGTGACAATTAATTTTTGTATTGTCCACGAGCCCCGAGTGTTTGCACGAACATGAAATAACGCGGTCGTCAGCGGATCAGACGGCCCCTGTACACGCACCTTAGAAAGTTATTACAGTCCTGTTTACTTTCTCCCGTCCCGAAACCGCCACGAGATAAGCCTCTTTAATTCCTGAGCCTAATCTTAGGGGGGCCCTGACCTGACGGAGTAGAGCAATTTTAAGACAAACTTTAGATAACGCCTTCTCTCGTCCTCTTAGTTGTTTAAAGGAGCGCCGTTCGTTTAATTAGTTTCGTCCTCCGTGTCGTTTCTGTGTGTGTCTGTCTCGCTGTGAGGGTATTTATCACGAAGAGTCAAAATTTGATCGGGTTGGAAGAGAAAAGGTGTCGCAGGGGGTCTCGACATTTGGTCTGTGTCGCAGGGCTGAATACGGTGTAAGCGATTCGAAATATGTTTGGATTTGAAAGCTCTTATCTTTGGCCCCTAGTGTCGGGTGCCCTTTTGTCGGGAGTCTTTTTGTCGGGATCTCACTTGTGTGTGTGTGTGTGTGGGGGGTCCTTTATTCGGAGGGATGGCGTTTAGAAGGGAGTCCTCTTCTGGGGCTTCTTATGAGAGAAGTTTCTTTCTTTTCTATGAGTTTGCCTCTTGAAGCAGGCCAAGTGGTGGGGGCTGAATCGACGATGTCTTATTGTTTGAGCTCAACTGATGGTGTCAAATTGTTGTGGCCGAACTGACAGTGTCTAATTATTGAGGCTCAACTGACGTGTAAAATTGTTGTGGTCAATTTGGTAGTGTCTTATTGTTGGGACTCAAATGATGGTGTCAAATAGTTTCTGGTCGAAAACATGATGTCACATGAACGTCTGACCATTCTAAATATGTTCGTTTTTAAAGAAATCTGAAAAAGATATATAACAGTTCACTTTGCTTATTTTAGGGTAATCTAAAAGTTTTTAGCATCATATGTTAAATACATAACCTAATCATTATCGTTTTGTGCAATGTTTCCGATAGCAAAGTTCTCAATGAACACTCTATAGAATAAATTAAAGTGATTTACCTACGATATTTTCAAATAGCAAATGCTGATTTTGGTGGGAATTTTTAAAGGCTGAAACAAATTTCATCGCACTAGGATTAAGCCCACCGGGTCAAAATTTGATACGTCTTTAGATCGTTATAAAACGTAGCCACTGCCTACGTGTGAGGTTGTTATTCTCGGGCTGGTGGCTTAGAAGGAAAGGGGCATTCAACTCTGTGGTATTAACCAGCTTTGTTACCGGATTATCTCTCGGTGTCGTGCCCTGCGCCCATTACCATCGACCGTTTCCTTAGATCAGTGAGCCTTGACCGTGAACTGATCAGGTTTTCATGGTACTTTTTTAGGTCAATCGGTGACCGAAGATCAACACCATGGGTCAACCAAAGATACGAATGTATCACGAGAGTGTGACAAGGATTGGATGTTAGTCATTCGAGTGTGAACTCGGATCTTTGGGGGAGTCTGGGTTGATTTGTAGGGCTGTCGTAGTTTTTACGCCAAAGTTATTCAAATTCACATATATTTTTGTTTCAATGTTTGACATTCATTAATGTTTATTTGTATTATTTGTTTTGGGGGATGGGGTGTTGCGGGTGGGGGTGGCGCTCTTGGAGTGTATTGTAGCTTATTTTACACGCACACACAAATATACATTTACACATATTCAATCGATTTATTGTTGCTTCACGATCTGAACTTTTTAAATAGTATGATTCAATGGAAAAACTACAGTTTTCTATGCTAGGATTGTTAATGCAGCAAAATATTTTTTGTACAATAATTCGTCATTACATCAAAGAACATTAAACGTGAAATCTTTTTAACAACCAAATTTCTTCGCATTTTCGTCAATTCGCATTTATTGTCAATGTTAGTATATCAAACTAAATGAAGTGTTAAATCCACAAAGATGTCTGAAAGATGTAGAACAACGTTAAGCAAAGTAAAGAGTCTTCACGACTTCAGCTGTCTTCACCGATTCTGTCACCTTGGATATCAAGTTTGAAGCATTCTAAGAGAGCAATGAGATTCCCGGTCACTAATGGTTTTAAAATTGTCATAAATCCCGCAGTTTATCCAGGTCCCGGTGTTTTGACGCAACTAGACAGGGACGCACATTGACAAGAGAATATGCTGTCAAACACTACCCGATGGCAGGTGACTCAACTGGTGGTAAGTTCGTGCAAGATTAGTGGCCGCCATGATAGTACGTCACGCTCAAAGGGTGGGGGGGATTAAAAAAGTGTGACATTTTGTGACAGTGGGAGGGGGTCAGGCCATATGTGATGTCAGATATTTATTTATATTTTTTTCTAATTTATTTCTAAACCATTATTTCAAATCACAATTTAAAAAGCGTTAAAAATAATTTTCAAAACTTTTGTGAAACATTTGAATCAGTTTTATGTCGAAACTGAATTGGATGCAGCAGGACTTATATAGAAGGATCAGGACAAACATGTTCGCACCAGCCAATATTTCAATCAAATTGTGAAATATCAGGACATAAAATGTTGCGAAAAAGTACAAAGCTCATATTTCAATGTTTTACCTTCGAGATTCTTTCCTCCTCTAGTCCCAATCAACCCAACAACTGATGGACTTAGAGCTTCAGAAAGAGCAGATACAGATTCATATAAATTTCCTTCCTTGTTTGTGGCAACAACTCTAAAATTTGACGAAATTATTCCGAGATCAAGAGGAGTTTTCAAAGTACAACCATATGATATTTATTGTCCATATTTGCAGCTTACTTGATCGATTTTGCAAAGTATGTCACTTATATTTCGCCTCACAAACAATGTTGAAGTTTGACACGAGTAGGGAGCCCCGTTACCTATTATGTGGTGACAAGGAGACGGTTGATCAGCAGTTGACCGAAAAGCCGGACAATGATCAGGGATTTGGTCAGATTTCTTCTGATGCATGACGAGCATTGTGTTTATGGCGATTCCCAACTGATTAATTTTGCCATTAAATCTATATAAGAATGTATATTTAAACAAAGAAAAGAGAATCAATTTACATAGTAGTATGCTATGTATGTTCGTTCGCATCGCTGTGTAAGATTTAAGTAAGCGCACCGTTTAATAAAAGCCTTAAAAACAAAGTGCACCAATAAAAAATAACTGTTTCGAACGTCCGCAAAAAATTGCTCAGTATAGAAATGAGATTTAATTTTGCCTCTTGGCCTCTGAATTTTCTGATTATTTTAAAAACGTTCATCATCTTTAACGATTAATACACTAGTATAATTAGGTATAACATATTTAGTTAATCCACATATTTGATAAAGCATCATTTGCGAATCCATAAAAACTCGAGACGTCATTCATTAGTACATTACTATTATCGGTACGTCCAGAATCAACGGCTGACCAAATGACACCGAATGTTCATATTCCAAAGGATATGAGCAGGATTCACTTAGCTACAAAAATGAAGCATCAACTTCCTGTGATAAAAAAAAAGTTTTTTGTGTTTTTTTAAATCTAAAAAAAATCCAGCCGCTCTGTAGATACTATGGTTTTGCTCGTGGAAACTTCAAGTACTATAGACCAATCAAACATCTCAAGCGCCACTAGCCCAAGCGCTGTTTTAGAATCTTTAAGTGGTCGTCGTATAAGTTGCAGATGAACACAACGTAGCTGAGATAGAACACTTTCACGTCCTGTACTTGTCGCAACAATGAATAAAGATAACGTTCCACTTTCAACGTTCCTGTCTGTGCAAAGTGGGCAAGATGTTTCTGATATGTTTTCATACAGACTTGTCCTCTTTTTACTTTCCGTGCATTGATTTTTTTATTCCTTTCGATGTGACAATGCCGATGTAACACACGAGCCTTGGCAGAGGCACTTCTTAAGTGCTTTTCTTTCTAGCGAAAACTGTTTGGGAACTAATTTCACATCTGTTTTTTTAACTTATGTCAGAAAATACTATAATAGTCCATAATATAAATATATATGAATCTTGCCAAAAAAGGTATGGGAACTCGGTTCCCATGAGTTCCTACTGAAAAAAGCACCGCACTTCTTAAACTTCAATCCAATGATGTTTTAAATATGAAAAGAAATTTGATCAGACACATTTTTAGATGATTAAAGATGCAAAGGCGTTCAAACTTACAAGCTGGAGGCCGGCAGTACGTTGTTATTTTATTTTTATAACAGCTTACCCTAGTGAGCAAGGATTTTCCGCTGTAGTGAACATAAAAACAATGCTTCGATTGGACCCCGAAAACAGCAAATAATTCCCGCTGACATCAAAAGGCCCCAAATTCGATACAATTAAAAAATAAAAAAGAAACAACATAATATCTGAAAAAACTGAACTGTAAAGAAATTTAAAGAGGAAACATCTGTGTTTCATAATAATAAATGATTATATTTAATTATATTAAATTTATAATTTCAGTTAGTATTTAAAGTAAATTTGTGCTTATTCGACTACATCCAATTATGTCCAATTATCCTTATATATGGAATGGTCTGGGCCTTTCAGCAATTAAGAGTTTTAATAATTAGAATTGACCTTAATATTTTATAATTGTATCAAATCAATTACCCCTCAAATAATTTTTTGGCTTCTCTGTGTCGATTTAAATTTAAAAATCTACGCACAATCCTATTCAGGTTCATTTTTAGAACCTAATAAGTTAATAAGGCCTCTAAAACACACAAGAGCCATTTTCGGCTTAGGCATATCCCAATGCCCGTTAAGGGAGTTGGAGGGAGGGGGCTTACGTCTCTCTTCCAGAATTCCCGAGTAGTGTCGACAGGTCCTCGTACTTTCGGGGTGGGGGTGGGGGGTCCACATCAATGTCTAATTTTATATTTTGTTATAACCGACAAAAATGTTCCCATACCCCTGACATAAAACATATTAAAACCGCAAGAAAACATGTTTTTCAGAATCAGATACAACAAAAATTGTCGCAAGATTATGTAACTTCTTTTTTCATTGAAACTTTCGAAAACCGAAAATATAATTATTCTAACTACAGAAAATTGTCACACTAGTTATCCAAATTTTTTTTTTGTCATTGAGACCGTCTCGATGAGATTTAAGTAATGTCTGGTCAGTTACCATGAAATATTGCAGCCGTCAAAGTATGTTAAGCCAACACGAAACAGTTCAGCCGTCAAAGTCTGTTGAGCCAACACGAAACAGTTCAGCCGTCAAAGTCTGTTGAGCCAACACGAAACAGTTCAGCCATCAAAGTCTGTTGAGCCAACACAAAACAGTTCAGCCGTCAAAGTCTGTTGAGCCAACACGAAACAATTCAGCCGTCAAAGTCTGTTGAGCCAACACGAAACAGTTCAGCCGTCAAAAGTCTGTTGAGCCAACACGAAACAGTTCAGCCGTCAAAGTCTGTTGAGCCAACACGAAACAGTTCAGCCGTCAAAGTCTGTTGAGCCAACACGAACCACCGTCAAAGTCTGTTGATCCAACACGAGACAGTTCAGCCGTCAAAGTCTGTTGAGCCAACTCGAAACAGTTCAGCCGTCAAAGTCTGTTGAGCCAACTCGAAACAGTTCAGCCGTCAAAGTCTGTTGATCCAACACGAGACAGTTCAGCCGTCAAAGTCTGTTGAGCCAACACGAACCACCGTCAAAGTCTCTTGAGCCAACACGAAACTGTTCAGCCGTCAAAGTCTGTTGAGCCAACTCGAAACAGTTCAGCCGTCAAAGTCTCTGGAGCCAACACGCAACAGTTCAGCCGTCAAAGTCTGTTGAGCCAACTCGAAACAGTTCAGCCGTCAAAGTCTCTGGAGCCAACTCGAAACAGTTCAGCCGTCAAAGTCTCTGGAGCCCACTCGAAACAGTTCAGCCGTCAAAGTCTCTGGAGCCAACACGAAACAGTTCAGCCGTCAAAGTCTGTTGAGCCAACACGACCTTTCAATGCAGCCATGAAAGTTTAGCGGGTTAAAGGAAAAGATGCATCCTTCAAAAGCTGTTGAGCCAAAACGAAATATCCCTGCAGCCACCAATGCGTGTCCCCACCTCATGTGTAGCATGAATCAATTACAGTTCTTACATCATGTCCACATGTATCCAATCCGGATGATGGTGAAACACCGAGTTAGAGCAAGAAGTTAGCATTAGCCGATGTGCGTAAATGTCTGGCCATGCCTTAATAACGTTATTTGCCATGTTAATGAATTGCGACAAACAGTCTCAGATCGATCACAGCCGAGTCGCTCCTAATGGCTGCTGAAAATAGCTGCTGCCTCATAGAATACCCCTAATCCCCCTGCCCCCAATCGAAAAAACTACATTATATCCCCCCCCTCCTTTTATCCCTAACTAAATTCACTCGTTATAAAAAAAAAACTCCAAGTCTGGATTAAAATAATCAGTTAATTTAATTGACATCTATTCTACAGAGTCTACAGTATCCTATAAGTGGAGTGTAAAAAGTGTGTCTGCTGAAACTATTAAAGTTAATCGATTCCTTATATACTTTGCCCGCGAACAATTGATTTCAAAAAGCCGGAAAGAGTAGAATCTTATCTTACGGGAAATTTCGAAATATCAACAGTATTGAGATTATATTCTTGACCCTGGCGTCATTTAGTGTTTTGTATTTATTGTTTAAACTTTGATTTATGGATATGGATCCGAAGTTATATTTTGGTGATATGACATCCGGTCGCCCTTAACTCTATTTTAACGAATGGAGATGTCACTGCGGTGTTTGGGGAGAGGGTCGGTTGACATTTTCTCAAGAAGTGCTTTGCAGTTTTTGTATCCGCACCGCCACATAAATAAGCCGCAGCGACATAAACAATTTTTTTTTACGCATCACGTGATCTCAACAGACCTATGGATCTGGCAAAGCTAAGCTGCACTTCATCTAATCTCTAAAAGAAATGCTTTGGTTGCTTGGTTATATACCCTTTTAATGGTTGAAATTCGTGTCCTTGTTAACCTAAACTTAATTGTCCCAAGCTTTCATAGGCCCCGCCTATCTCAATTTTTACTTATTATCCTCATTAATTCCTTTATACCCAAATTGGTCCACGTGCAATCCGTTTCGCATACTTAGCCCCATGGAGCCCCTCAATTGCTAAGACCGGCCCTGCCTGTATGACTCATTAACTTTGACCAACTAAAGGAGCTTATACCTTTAATTATCTTCCACTGAAAACTAATTTGACATATGCTGAAATATATTAACTCCGACCCATGCAGGCAAACGAATGCACTCATCGGATCTTTCCATTCAAACATTTGAGTCTGAGCTGTCCACTTCTTTGAACAAGCCCCAAAGAGTTTTCTCAGATTTAGACTTCACATCGGTGTAAAGTCTAAACACTAGTGAAGAGAATAAGGCTAGCCCTAAGTCGATAACCCCACTCATAAAAAGAAGAGGATTCGGAAATCGAATACGAAATCCTTAAATAACGATGTCGGCTCGAAGAGAACAAAACTTTAAAGAAAAATCGATCACTCGACCATTCTTACGGCATTGGCCAAAAATCAGACCAATGTGAGGAAATTAGAGACTAAATTTTGTATTTTATTCTTATGCAGTGTATCTGAAGTATATTTATTAACTTTTGAAGAATATTTATTTACTATCAAGTCAAGGAAAATCACATAATGATTTTTTCATCATATTGGTAAACGTTGGAAAACAAAGCAGCGAATAACGTGAAACATGGATTTGAAGAAAAAAAAAGTTGCCTGCACCTCATCATGCTTAAACTTAAACCTTATGTTTGAAGGGCCGTTCCCAAATTCATTCCGCCCCTCTGTTCTTTTATTTCTATACAAGCCCCCTCTATTATATTATCTCCTGCTCCCCCTCTTTCTAATTTAAAAACAATAAATATTGTCTTTCCTCTCTTTTTTTCTCCTCTCTTTTTAGCGCATTTTCGAGAAGTCGAATGCGCTATTGCACCCGTTTTGTCCGTCCGTCCGTCCGTCTGTCATCACCCTAGATCTCAGCATCCATAAGTCCTAGACCCATGATGTATATATGTTTTTTGTATGTCCTGACCTGCCATTTGTGCATCAACACTCAGTTACTCGATCCGTTAAAAAACCCCGTTAAAACTACCAAAAAACATTGCGAATCGAGAGATAACACTGGCGCAGGCAACGGCCGCCATTGCCGGAAGTCTTAGTATTATCAAAAGTATTAGTTTTTTTTTTNTTTTTTTTTGTTGACGTCATTAGAATATGTGTAAAAGTTTAGAGAGTTTTACGTCATCATTTGTGGTGACTTCAATCAAGATCTTAGCGGCCCAGGGGCAGAAATTGAAAACTTTTTCGAAACAAGCTTCAACATTCAACTACTTTCACCAAGATTGGCAACTACGATCTATCAAACAACAATTGACGGAGTATTTGGGCGATTAGCTGATTACAATTTAGAATGTTTCATTTATGAGTCCTATTTCAGTGACCACAAACCACTTGTAGTTAGATTAAAGAGAAAATAAAAAAATTTAAAATGTAAAGAAATGACTTTTAAATAAAAAAAATTTCAGGTATATTCATTACACAAGAAAATTCATAAAAATATGTCTAAAATCTAAACACAATTACTGATAACTACATAATGCTGATATCTAACATAAGTATACATAATACGAAAATGCGCTAACACGTCCTGAGTTCCAAAAGGGACCAGGCTTAACATGATTTTTTTCTCTTGTTTCAGTCTTCGTATTTTTACATCTCTTTCTCTTTATGTTTCGTCCAAAAACTATTTCTCTCTCTCTCTCTCTCTCCCTCCCTCCCCCCTCTCTCTCTCCCTCCCTCCCTCTCTCTCTCTCTCTCTCTCTCTGTCTGTCTCTCGTTCGCTCTTTCCTCATCTTCTTCTTTCTTTTTCTCATAATTTCTCTCTCATTTGCTATTCCAATGTACAGTTATAATCTGTAATCCTCTCTTCGTGTATGTCTCATTTTTACTTTAGCCTCCATATTAACATGATGTGAAAATAAAGTTACTTCTTAATATCTTATTACCGTCTCGTTCATGACCATTTAATCTGATATTATACTTTTATTTGGTATTGGTGAAACAAAAAACATAACTTGAGCTAAATGGCAGTAAAAAATGTGTAGTGAACGATTAAGTAAAATTAAATATTAGGTGTCAAACTTCTTTACATTTGTATGAAGTTATTCTTGACTAAGAAGCAGTGGCGTAACTAGGGGTGCGGTGGGGGCGGGCTGCCCAGGATGACACCATCAGGGGGTGACACCAAAACGTAAAATTCTGTATGTTCCCGTTATTTGGCACTGGAAAAACTCGGAGGAGTTCAATGAGTTAAGTCATGAGGGGGTGACACCATGAGCTACCGCCCTGGGTGACACCAACCCTAGTGACGCCCGTACTAAGCAGAAAAACATTTCTAAGGATAACAATTACGTCACCGTCCAAATTTTGAACTGTCAAAATTGACTTCTCAAGATTATATATGATTATACTTATATTTTACTTGACTCTAAGACACGACATGATTAAGTGTTTCACTTAGTTCACAGCAGCGTCTGTATTTTTGACAGTAGGCCATGTTTGTCTACACTACACTACACCGACACAAATTTAACAGAAAAAATAGACTTTTCTGATGGTTCAAAACAAAATTAGATAAATTTTGCGCATTGTTGTACTGTTTACGCAAAAATATAAAGCAAGGCCTACAGCTTTGTGTAGAATGAGCAACGACCATCACATTACTTCTTGAGAATAGCAGTAAAACGCCTGTCTTCATTCAAATACATTGGACATGGCTCTACAATGGCTAACAGCAAGCGACGTGAAAATGTGATTTGAGAAAATAATCATGCGAACCTGAAACAAAACCTTATCAAACTCATACAAAACATCCAATATTTCCTCTTCGCTTTAGGATTAAAATGAGTTGTCTCAACAAACGAAAAAAAATACATAAAAGCACACTACCAATATTCTAATTGTAATACTCTCTCTCTTTCTCTCTCTTCCTCCCTTCTCTCTCTCTCTCTCTATCTCTCTCTCTCTCTCTCTCTCTCTCTTTCTCTCTCTTCCTCCCTTCTTTCTCTCTCTCTCTCTCTCTCTCGTTTTCCTCGCTTTAGTATATAAATACTTAACGCGAAGCTTCTTTGCATACTCAAATAGCCTTCATATATATTTCTATTAATAATATAAAATGTGCACATTTACTTATTAGGTAAATACATTTTAAAAGACAATCTTTCGGAAAATGACCTTGTCTATCAAAGACGAAATAATGAAAATCCATACTGACTCACAGTGAATGTTTATAAACGTATATTCACTATGGAGGTCAACACTATGTCTTAACTTATGATATTAAACAAAAAAATGTGTTTGTTTTTTTTTCCTTACGAATCGTCATAACAAGCCTCCTAGCGAAATTTAGAATTGGACACAGTTTTTTTTTTCTAGCGCGGTCACTGCCCTAGTTTCCAGTCCTGGCTTTCTGCCCGCCGGACCAATGGGCCAAACGGTCACACCTTTTCCGTTAGATCTGTACTTCTAGACAACTGGCCCCCCGGACAAGCTACCTTGATTTGGACATATTTTAAATATATTTGGGGGGAGTCAAAGTCTCTTGAGCCAACACGAAACTGTTCAGCCG